>JANJGK010001131.1:212500-220000 GCA_039081455.1 Macrobrachium rosenbergii | reverse complement strand
AGACCTATAATGGAAAAAAAATCATACTAGATTTTTGCAATAGTTTTAGTAGGCCTATCTTAGCCATTATTTCAAACTTTGCTAATCATTTCAACTACTCGACAGATCAAATGATCAAATTCGTCTTGTTGCATTGCGTACAATGTTTTGCTTATGAAGAATAGAATGAAATAAAACATTTAGGCCAAGGGCCAAGCGCTAGGACCCATGAGGTCATTCAGTGCTGGAAGGGAAATTGAGTGTAAAAAGGTTTGAAAGGTGTAACGGGGGAAAACTCGCAGTTGCACTATGAAACAATTGTTAGGAAAGAGTGGGAAGTAAGATAGAAGAAAGAGAATATGAACAGAGGTACAGTAAAAGGAATGAAAGGGGTTGCAGCTAGGGGGCCGGAGGGACGTTGCAAAGAACCTTAATGCCTATAGTGCACTGCATGAGGTGCACTGGTAGCACTACCCCCTTACGGGGTACTTATAATAAAATGGCATATTGTAACTTCTGTTTTGATACCCTGATCGTGCTTTTTCAGGTGCTATAATATGATGGCCTTTTGCCAACGCGGTCCCTTGCTCTTTGGTCAGCTCTTTTGAAAGTTCTGAAACTTCATACGGACGAGAAAGGCGTGGTCTCCCCTCTGCAGTTCTTCTACTGGTTCATTTGACCTTACTCTAATGAGGACTTATCCTATGGGTGCGGTTAAAATATTGCTAATCTATGGTGAAAGTTTAACAGTCTTTTTGGTCATTCAGATTTCGCCCAGACCACTTAGGCAACATTAAATCGTACCATTTGTAAATGTGGTGGTTTAGAACGTGCTTATTAAATGGCTCTCAATGTTCATGCGTAATCTCGTAAAATTATTTTTCAAGGACCTGTCAGATCAAATTCTACCCTAAATGGCAATCACTATCAGAAAAGGTGGAATGTCATCATTAAGGTATCACCAAATCTCACCCTTACATTACCGAATTTATTGCAGTAATTATCTACCACCTTGAAATCGTTCTCAACTTACCACTGGCCGCTCATAAGTGGTTTCCAAGCTTCCAGTACATAACAGTAACTCGTGATATTATCATTCTTCTTTTTCAGTAATGTGTCACTTTTTCTTATTGAACAGTAAGTGCAAAGGCTTAATTGTGCACCCTATACGTCCACTTTTTTTTGCGCATTGCTAAGAATTGCGCAAAATTTTTGATAGCGTATATTAACCTTCAGCTGTTCACGTGATCTTGTTCATCATTCTCGAATCTGTTGCTAAACTTATCGCAAGGCAGTGTTCAGTGATGGCCCTTGATGTTTAAACCCAATGAAAACAATTAAACTAATTAAACCAATTAAAACAAATACAGGAATTCCGCTAAGGTCGTGATTATTTTGTTATCGAAGAGAAAGAATTAAAAGTCATGGAAAGTTATTGACAAGATAGTTCGTAAAACATTATGAGGAATTCATTGTTCATTGAGCTTCATCTTAGCCTACTGTTTTGCGTTACTCTAAATACCTTTATTATAAAATTTAAGAACTACGCTTTCTTCTTTCCTACAGAAATCCTACTCATAGGCCTGCATCGTCCCTTTTTTGGCAAAGTGTTGCATATGCACTTTTTCAATTTGTTGACTTACTGCATCGACGGTGATTTTGCTGTTAATCTGCAGTTTCAGCTAAGTATCAAGTGTGTGTCTTTCTGGTGAGAGAGACAAACTAGATATTCTGCTGAATCAAGAAGTCGGTAAAAAAAAAAAATCACCGTCGATGCAGATAACCCCCCAAAAATTGGAAAAAGGCATATTCGAACTTTGCCAAAAAAAGATACAACGTGACCGGTATTTGCACAAATATCCTTATATTTCTGTCGAAAGTTTCTGAACTCGGCTATCTTTGTCATCTTGAAGAACATCATGGTGTTGCAAGTGGCTAAATGGAAAAGAACAGTCAAGTTCAGCGCCATCTCTTGAGAGTTGCAGTGTTAAAGAAAACGGAATGGGTATTCATTTTATCTTTTAGCTGCTATTCCCCAGGTGGCAGCACCTACTAGGTGTGATAATTGGATAAACACCTTATGATAGCCTAAATGGCGTTAGATTCAAATACTATTTCGTTCAAGAAAAAAATTTGTTTTCAAGAATGTATGATTTAAGCTGCGTGCGTGAGAGAGCTCAGTATATGGACACGCACGGGCGTACGCGAGCTTACATACACATATATATTTATGTATGTATGTATGTATGTATGTATGTATGTATGTATGTATGTATGTATGTATGTGTGTGTGTATGTATGTATGTCCTAAAGCAGTGTTTACCATTCCCGTGTCAATATAATCTCCAAATAGTTCCTATGATGTCTGAAACAATTTTTTTTTTATTTCCCATAACCCTTTCTTTCACTGTACAATATCTCATTTACTACCATCTAAATACCACCCCATCCATCTAGCATTTTTCTCTCCATTATTATAATCATCCCCTTCTTCCTGTGCAAACAAAACGCGAACATGCAATAATTTTGTAAACAAGAGAAAATGAATTGCAACGTGAACTTGCAAACAGCAGCGAAATGTTTGCGCTGAGCAAAATGCGGATGACCTTGAAACCAGTTTTCAGAAGTAGGGGGAGCCGTTGCACACCATAACAGCGTCCACTGCGCATGCTCGCGCTTATGTTTGTATGTGGACGGAAAATAACTAACAAGATGAAGGGAGAGTTAAATCAACATTCGCGCAATTCAACTCGGCACGGTGCAGAGTTTGTGCGGTAAACTTCAAATCATTAACGATGTTGAAATGAAAGCTTCTACTTTACCCGAAGCAATTCGCGTTCTGTGTACATTCCGGGAGAGGGTGGCAAACATCGAGATGAATTATCAGATGCGAGGTTACAAAGATTGCTTCGTTGTTTCCCAAACAGGAAGGAAAGCAAATGGATTATGACATTACCCGGTGACATAACTGCAGCAGAGTGATGCAAATAATGATAATGACAGTTATTACGTAGAGGTAAGATGGATAATAACAGAATAATTCAGTGTTAAATCGTCATCCTTCCGTGCCGAAGTTAACTTTGGTCATTGCTTTTGCCAGCGATTTGTTTACGCATTTCATTATCATAATTATATATGTAATTTTGTTCTGTTTTTTCGCATGCGGGCGTTCTGTCCAATAGGGGCTTATATAATATATATATATATATATATATATATATATATATATATATATATATATATATATATATATACATATATATATATATATATATATATATATATATATATATATATATATATATATATATATATATATATTGTCATAAACTGAACATCTTGGTTGGGGAGAAATTGAAACAAGGTTTATATTGATGCTGCCACGAAACCAAGAAAGCCCAGCTTATGAGCAAAAGGAAAAGTTATTTGAAAACTTACCTCAGATTTTCCCTGGATTACAAGTGAATGAGAAGGTCGCCATTTAGGAATTAGAATTCTTTTACAGTTTACAGGAGTTTATTTACATAGATTTAGCAAGGAAACAAGGAGACAACAAAACAACACGATAACTGATGGGCAGACTCATTAATTGGATACATGGAACAATAATGTAATGATTGGCAACAAGCAGGCTGATTAATAAGGGGGCCAGCATGCAATACAATTAATCCAATGATAATAATAATAGTTAGTCATGCCCCGATTACACGAAATAGTCTCAGTCAGATGATGCAAATGATGGAACTCCAGGATTGGAAAATAATTCATATAAACATTTTGGGGCCACAACGGACTTGGTATTGACTGCGATCAGGAATATTCAGGATTGTGGGGTGGAAGGCTAAATAATGGGGCACGGAGTGCGATAAGGCAGCTTGTCTCTCCTGAAAGAGAGGTCCCGAATTAACAACGGAGGCACACAGAAGGAAATGGAATCCCCCTTATAAATGGGGATACTTTACACAATTAAATATTAACCATTACGTAGCCCAGCAGATAATTATAAGAAAATCACGTAATCACAGTCTTGGAATCGTATTCGATTGGGCTTTTGAAACAAGGAACACGTGCTCGCCATCACACAAGGGGGAAGCTTGGGAAAAGGAAGGGATTAAACTTGAAGGTTAATGAGAGAAATGGAAGGAATTTAGTGGAGAGAGACAGGGGTGACTGGCGCCAAATTCACTCTCAGCTTACCTATTTCAGACGAATATTTGAGCTCCGAAATACCATGTCTTGGGCATACGATTGTGAAATTGGGCCGCCACCGGAGACAGACATACGATCAGGACAGTCGCTGGAAGGGGTCTGCTGGCTTGCTGCTTTGAGCGGGCGTCGGAGCTATAGGTTCCAACCTGAAAGCGAATTCTTTGCTAGTAAACAGGTCAAAGGAATAGCAATCTTAAAGATAATGAGCCCAAGGTGTAAGGTGCTAGCTCCCCCCCCCCCCCGAGTGGTTTACGCCCTAACGTCTATTTCCTCCCTAAGCCTACTTTGAAAACATTACCCCAAAGGGGGGGGGAGGAATCTAGGTGTGTTCTGGTAGCAGGGGGTGTTTAAAGAGGGAGACCCATTGTCTACCCTGCCTAGGCATTTCCTGTAGGCTATGGAGGCATGTGTCCTCTGTCCATATAAGTGAAAAACTGAGTTCCGCCATATTGGCGCCAGCTATAAGCTAACTGAAATGATAATTTTCCCTAGAAGTTAGCTAGATACCAGCTAAATAGGAGGGAGGAATGTAAATCCTTGACAGGTCCCCCCCTTAAAAAAGGCCCTTCACACCCTTTCGGGTGTGAGGGTCTTAGCTGATTCCTCCCGACTGGCCCGTGACCCTACATAAGGTGGATTGTGGCTCTGCACATCTAAAGGAACCTACCTAATTGCTAAGAGGGGTTCTGAATTAGCTAATTTACAGGCCTAACCTACCTAAGGGTATAGATACGGCTACTAACTGGCTATGATGACAGGAGAAATCTACGCCAAGACAAACGCACACGGTAAATACCTAACCTAACCTAACTTACTATCCCCACGACTCGGGCACTGAACGAACTGGCACTAACGAATGGCACGCACTGAATTAGGATCGGCACAACGCTTTACGATTAACACGCAACAAGTTGAAACTTGACTAACCTGAAGGGTAGTTCACAACGTATGATTAAGTAATGTATCAGTTTGAGTCTAGAGTGGGTTGGAAGGAAGTTAGTTGGAAAAGGGTTAGTAGTACAAAGGCCTAAGTGGTTAATGGTTAATGCTACGGGCTCAGAGGTCACAGGCTACCCTCTCTGGGCAGGTGCCAGGATCGCTCTGAGATGGAAGCGGCGCTGTGCCAACGGGCACGAGTGCCAAGAGAGCTTATGGCTCTTGACTCGCTAAGTGAATTTCTTCCGACCCTTCTTCTTCTTCGGGGGCCTCCAGGGTCTGGCTAGGCCCTTCCTAGGGTGCGATGAGGATACTGACTCTGAAGAATGGCCAGGGGTGCCGTCAGGAGCAGGATCAGGGGCAGCCTCAGGGGCTATGGGCTGGCCTCCTACTTCGGCTGCTGCGACAACCGTCATGGGAAGAGAACCAGCGTCTGCGTCCTGGCCAGACAGTTCCTGGTCGACCAGAAAAGAGGTAATGTCCAGGCCTGCCAGAGGGTCGTCCTCAGCATGTGGAAGAGTGTGGGAAGCAGAAACATCAGGGGTCGGAGGTTCACACTGTGCGATGATCACAGTTGTTAGAGTTGGTGGATCTCCCGTAGGAGGATCCGAGTCATGTTCTGGATCCGGCACTGGCACTAACTCAGGGCCAGGCACGGGAAGTACGCTTGGCAGGGAGCATCCAGCCCAGACAGGTGGAGCTTGGCACTGACCAGTGCTCACAAGTGGCACTGGCAGCAAATTGGTGTCAGACAAAGCTGAAGGGGGACCCAGGGGATCAAGACCCCTCGGTGTCCCTGGCGTGATTTTGGACAGCGATTCCTGTCTTGGTGAGAGGATTGGGCCTCTTGGTTCGGAGGAGTTTGCCGCTGCACAGCGGCTAGCCTACTGGGGCACTTCGACCATCTCTCGCAGTGGCCCCTTACGTTGCAGGTCCTGCAGCGGTAATGTGTGAGGTCCCTTCGTGAGGAGGGAGTAATGCGTGGGTGGCCATCCGGTCGCAAGACCCGCGGACTAGGCTTGGGATGTGAATGTGGTGGATTAGGTTCGGTTGACGGTGGCACAGCTGTCACAAAGGCTGTGTCCCTATCCGAAGAAGTGGCGCTGGATGTGCTGGCGGAAGCAGTCAAGCAACAGGGTGGTGTGGGGGTGGGACATCCCCAGAGGATGTCTCAACCAAGCAGGAACTCCACTCCATGCCTAATTCACTTGACAACGCCAAGACGGTGCACTTTGTTGCTCCAAGGGGTGATCACCCTGAGCTCAACTGTGGGGACGGTCAGGGACTGTTCGTCCACCCAGGCCACGGTCCACTTGGTGTGCTCCTCTACCTTGGCACTGGCTGGCACTTGGGCCCAATCGATCAGACTAATGTCTGAGCCAGTTTCGGCAGTAGTTGGCAGGTGCACTGGGGGGCTGGAACCATCCAGAGAAGCCACTGAGATGGACTGTGTCCAGACCCTCTCAGGGTGAGTTCTCTCCGGCGGCTCGGCTAAGGAGGAGGTGGCACTAATCATGTTCAAGTGCCTGGGCGTGACGACATGTTTTGGGCATGCAGGATACCCAGCAGAAGAGTGTCCTGAAGCTCCACAGTCTCGTCAGGGGCCCCAGTGATATGTTGATTTCCCGGCAGTGACGGTATGCTGGGAAGATGGTGTTGAATTAGGCGAAGAGGAGGACTGACGGTTGTTGGTAGGCTGCCGAGAGTTGTTGCCCTGCTGATTGCTATCTTTATAGCGGCAATCTGCTTTGGCATGGCCATACCTTTTACAGATGGAGCACGGAGGTTTGTTAGGTGGGCCGTTCCGTGAGCGATTGAGGCCCGAGAGGTGTCCGGGTGGCACTATTTTGCACTGCAAGGTGCCATGAGAAGGATTGTATGTCTCCCAGGCATCAGCTAAGCGGCAGGCTTCCTTGAGGGTGGCTGGCAGCTAATCATTAAGGTACACAGCCAGAGGCCCGGGCACACACTGGAAGAGGTCCCCCAGCATGGTCCAGTTGAACAAATCCTCAAAGGTGTCGCACCGCATAGACTCTTAACCAGCGGGTCCCAGCTTGGGTCTTGTGACAGGCCCATTCTGTCCAGGACCAGCCGACGTTCTTAGCCATACCTCTGAATCTTTGTCTCCACCTCTCAGGGGTAATTTCATACGCCTTAGCGATGGCCTCAAGGACGGCAGCCATGTCCCCTCGTTGATCTCTTTCCAGGGCTCGGTGAGCACCCTTACCCTTCCTGTCTAGGTGCTTGGTAAGCAGTAAGGCCCTCTCAGCCAGGCTGACGTCATAGGTCTCGAAGAGGAATTCGATCTCTTCGAGCCATTGTTCCGGCTCGTCTTCAGTCCATTTTCCCACAAGGTTATTGACTGTCGACAGAGAG
>JANJGK010001131.1:182500-207500 GCA_039081455.1 Macrobrachium rosenbergii | reverse complement strand
CAGAACAGGCTAATTAATCACTGAGATGCATCCGCCAGCTCCTCTGACACAACTTTCGTTTCTGTTATTGCAAAGATTTGTACAAACACAGACATCAGATTGTTTTTCATTTTCATAAGCACTGATTATACATTCCTAACTATTCAAGCCTTTGGCGTAATTTGCCTAGGGCGATAAAAAGTTTTTATGAAGTAAGTGAAGTGTATGTGGTAGTTTGTAGAAGGGAGAGTGACTGGGTATGTTAGAAAACAAGGAAAAATTGCGCTTCGGCGCAATCGAGATTTCTGTACAGCCTCTACAGCGTATAATCAAGGCCACCGAAAATAGATCATCTTTCGGTGGTCTCGGTATAATGCTGTATGAGCCGCGGCCCATGACTCTTTAACCAAGGCCAGGTGGTGGCCTATTCTATATCGTTGCCAGAAGCACGATTATGGCTAACTTTAACCTTAAATCAAATAAAAACTACTGAGGCTAGAGGGCTGCATTTTGGTATGTTTGATGATCGGAGGGTGGATGATCAACGTACCAATTGGCAGCCCTCTAGCCTCAGTGTAGTTTTTAAGATCTGAGGGCGGACAGAAAAAGTGCTGACAGAATAAAGTGCGGACGGACAGACAAAGTCGGCACAATAATATTCTTTTAGTCTGGTAATATACAAACTTTAACAAATACATGTGTTTTGAGCATCGTACTGTAACTTGTAGTAGCTGCGATGGAAACATAGTTGACATTGGAATTTAAGCAAAAATACGTGTAAGTTTTAGTCAAGGTATCAACAACGTTCAGTAGTTTATTTATGTAGATAACAACTGAAAATAGTCACTCCAGGCCTCGCCAAGACTGATTACTGATGAGGGTGAACCAGTGATAAATACGGACAACCTCTAACTCGACGGCAGCAAAAAACATTGCATAAAACGGCACAAAAACACGACTGGACGAGAGGAGGAGGAGGAGGAGGAGGACTCGCCGCGTCATCCCAGTCTCCTGAAAGTTCATTTGGTTTTTCATTTGCTTCTTTTCCTACAATGCATCAGCATTTTCGTTGAAGGGTTATTGTTACCGCCTTTACCAAACATCGGCCTAGGTTCGTCTGACTGTTAGGGAAATGAGTTTTTCTTTAAGCAGGATTTGCGGTGAAAAAAGAAATTCCCATAAACTGATTTTTGCATTTTAACCCAAATTTCCTTGGCTGGTAACTATAACATTGCATGGTCACTGCCCTTAAATGGGAAATGTCCCGACCTGTAGATCGCCGCGCAGGAAAGATGTAGTTTCCTCGCTGCGTTTTCTGCGCACTTCACCTGCTCCAGTTCTTTGAGGAGCTGAGTTTTTGTGCTTCTTCCTTTGGAAGTACGATTGAATAAGATTGTAAGCTCTCAAGTATACTTCATGTTTGTTATCACTGCTTGCCAAGATTTGTTTTGGAGAGAGTAATTTCTACGGCTGATCGTGATCGTCTGTAATTCACGTTGCTTTAAAAATACAAGACTTCTTAGTTGGATCTTCTATGGCTGTTGAAATGCGCAAAAATTTATTATTAAGAACTATCTGGCATTACAATTACCAAGGTCACTGGCGCCAGAGAGAGAGAGAGAGAGAGAGAGAGAGAGGGAGAGAGAGAGAGAGCGAGAGAGCCTAACTTCTCTTAGTTGTCTATAGCCCAAATCACCTTAAAGAGAGAACTCTGTGCTTTCAGTTGCACCCTGAACGTCTGAAGTGACTGAAATTAAATTGCAAACCCTCATTGATGATGTGATGATGTATTTACTTACAAACACTGATAGGGTATATGCTGCTCATCAGAGGATATTAAGGAATAACGAAATTAATGTTCAAGGTATTATCTTAGTCGGGTATAAATAATGTAAGTATAGGTCTACACGGATAAAAGAAAAAAAAAAAACAGCCAATGCTGTACTTTCTGGGAAGAGTTCATAGGTTGAATGACTCCCCTTCAATTATTTTCAGAGCAGTAATTCGTCTCTGAAACCTTTTGCACATATTAATTGGCTTTAAACCATTGGTTGGTAACTTAAATGCATAATCGTTGAAACTGACTCTCAGTGTCACTCATATTACAAATTCAACACCCTTGCTGTTTATATATATATATATATATATATATATATATATATATATATATATATATATATATATATATATATATATATATATATATATATATATATATATATATATATATATATATATAACATCAACGGTGTTGTATTTATAATCTGAGTGACACTGAGAGTCAGTTTCAACGATTATGCAATTAAGTTACTTTTTCTTGCTGAAAATGTGCACTGTTAGCCTTATGATGAGTTTGCAGCAAGAAATGCAATACATCTATGATAAGGAAAGTTTAAGGTAAATGTAATAAGCCAAAACAATTACTGAAAGATTTATCTCATGTAAATGTATTTAGAAATTTTTCAACATATTGAAGAGAATTTACAATGTATACAGTGAAGTTATTTAGAATATAACCAAAGATGACGAGAGAATAGGGATAATCATCTATATTACTAGGTCTAAATTTCTTCATCTTAATAAACACGGTCTGTTATAAAGTCAGAACTTCTTCATCTTAATAAAAACAAGAGTCCAGAACTCTTTACTCTGAATTAGAAGAACCCTTCCACAAAGCTTCTAGGTCAAAATTTACAAGCAATTTCACAGAGGCTCATTACTTTAAGAGATAGTTGGTCTTTCAAGTGATCTCTGTGCTCTGCTACTGAATTGAATTGAATATAAGAATTTAGGCCAAAGGCCAAGCACTGGCACTTACGGGGTCATTCCGCACTGAAACGAAAATTAACAGTAAGAGGTTTGAAAGGTGTAACAAGAGGAAAACCTCGCAATTGCACTATGAATCAATTGTTAGGACAGGGTGGAAAGTAAGATGGAAGAAAGAGAATTTGAAAGGAGGTACAGTAAAGGGAAAGAAAGGGGTTGCAGCTAGGGGCCGAAGGCACGCTGCAAAGAACCTTAAGTAATGCCTACAGTGCACCACATGAGGTGCACTGACGGAACTAACCCCCTACGGGGGTGCTCTGCTATTGATTGCTCTAAGCTAATCCACTCTAAAAGATAGGGTTGGTTAAGCTACAACCACATTACTCTTTTCAATATAGCCTTGCTTAGACCATCAGGCAGTTTAGCTTCGTTTGAAAAAAAAAAAAAAAAGACGGTTACTTATTTTGGAGTTACTCTACATGCCAAACTTGGGTGTCTTTAATGATAGAAAACGAACTAGAACTTTCAGAAAATACTTTTAAGAAGAATGCTTTTCATGCAACGCTTTTTTCCTTATTTGATGAACCTGTTAAACGTTTCCTAATGGTACAAGCCGCACTAAATAAAGGACAAGAAGCCTTACGATACAAATTTTATATTTCATATTCCCGTTTATGTCACATAAAATCTGTCTGGTGCTAAATAAGGAACTTACCAAGGGTTCTAGAACCTTCCCGGTACTGGTAAGTCCTTATACCACCGCACACAGTACCTTCAGAATAAAATTCTTTTATTAAAAACAAAACTAAACTGCCTGGTGGTTTATGCACGTCCACTGCTTACTAGTGTAGCCTTGGTGCAAAAAGGCTACCTGGTTTTAGTTAAACCAAGAATACAGCAATTAGGCCTAAGAGCAAAATACTGATAACACCAACATCCTTTCTGATGATAGGTCAGTGTAAGTGTTATAATCTTAATTTTGCTGAAGGGTTCTCCTAATTTTGAATGAAGAACTCGGGAATCTATTTCAGAATCTATTTCTATTATGATGAAGAGAGCCTGATTAAATACTGATAGTGCTGACTGGCTACACTCTCTGCATATTATATTTTATCATTCGCTTAATTCATTGTCTTGAGAGTTTTATGAATATTTTTTCTTAACTATTCGTTTCACAATGGTTATAATATTTTCTATTCAAATATTTATATGAATATGAATTCAACAAAACTTTTTGATGTTTATATATCTTCCTCAGTTATAATTTTATCTTTAGTAAATTATGTGATTTTCATATTTTTTTGTAATTGGAAACGCTACAAGCAAACGTTATGAGACGATCATACTTGTCAGCTAGGTTTCAGAGCTGGGATATTTCTGTGTCAGGTATCAGACCACTACCTATTTTATAATATCCACTAATCTAGCTTTTATATGTTATAGTTACCTTTGAATATCCACCTTGATAGTTTTCTATAATATACATTACACAAAATAGAAAATGGGAATAGTACTAGGACTAAAGTATCGTGAATGCATCTATAATAAAGAACCACATAATAATAATAATATAATAATAATATAATAATAATAATAATGGTAAAACTTTACATTAGTTGCGCAGCCTGATTCCCGCCAGTCGTCGTCCGGGACTGGTTCCTCATATATAAATAAACATAACCTCTCCTATAATGCTAGGTCTTGACCTAACCAGATCTTACCTACCTAACTTTGGGCGACGTGCCCTAACCTGGCCGGGGGAGCATGGCGCCCCCTGGCCACCCCCAAAAATGAAACATCTTTGCTTAACCTTAGAAAACCTTATATACCAGCTAATAATTTGACTGACCAATATTAAGAAATCGTTCTTAATACGGATGGTCTAGTTTGGTGGCTGGAGGTAAATTATTCACATTCTTATTACAGCCACTAACAGTGTTAGTATAGTGTCAGTGTCAGTATTAAGAAATTGTTCTTGATAATGAAGGTCTAGTTTGGTGGTTGAAGGTAAATTTGTCCCGTGGTGACTATTTAATAATTCTTATTACAGCCACTAACCGCGTTGTGCAGCCCTAACCTGGCCGGGGGTTGCTTAGTGCCCCCTGGACGCCCCAAAAAGACCGTAACCTGTCCCCGTCGACGATTGGCGGGAATCAGGCTGCGCAACGGTGTTAGTGGCTGTAATGAGAAAGATTAAATAGTCAGCACATGACAAATTTACCTTCAACCACCAAACTAGACCTTCATTATTAAGAACAATTTCTTAATACTGACACTGACACTATACTAACACTGTTAGTGGCTGTAATAAGAATGTGAATAATTTACCTCCAGCCACCAAACTAGACCATCCGTATTAAGAACAATTTCTTAATATTGGTCAGTCAAATTATTAGCCGGTATATAAGGTTTTCTAAGGTTAAGGAAAGATGTTTCATTTTTGGGGTGGCCAGGGGGTGCCATGCTCCCCCGGCCAGGTTAGGGCACGTCGCCCAAAGTGAGGTTAGGTAGCTAAGATCTGGTTAGGTCAGGACCTAGCATTATAGGAGAGGTTATGTTTATTTATATATGAGGAACCAGCCCCGGACGACGATTGGCGGGAATCAGGCTGCGCAACGGTGTTAGTGGCTGTAATGAGAAAGATTAAATAGTCAGCACATGACAAATTTACCTTCAACCACCAAACTAGACCTTCATTATTAAGAACAATTTCTTAATACTGACACTGACACTATACTAACACTGTTAGTGGCTGTAATAAGAATGTGAATAATTTACCTCCAGCCACCAAACTAGACCATCCGTATTAAGAACAATTTCTTAATATTGGTCAGTCAAATTATTAGCCGGTATATAAGGTTTTCTAAGGTTAAGGAAAGATGTTTCATTTTTGGGGTGGCCAGGGGGTGCCATGCTCCCCCGGCCAGGTTAGGGCACGTCGCCCAAAGTGAGGTTAGGTAGCTAAGATCTGGTTAGGTCAGGACCTAGCATTATAGGAGAGGTTATGTTTATTTATATATGAGGAACCAGTCCCGGACGACGATTGGCGGGAATCAGGCTGCGCAACGGTGTTAGTGGCTGTAATGAGAAAGATTAAATAGTCAGCACATGACAAATTTACCTTCAACCACCAAACTAGACCTTCATTATTAAGAACAATTTCTTAATACTGACACTGACACTATACTAACACTGTTAGTGGCTGTAATAAGAATGTGAATAATTTACCTCCAGCCACCAAACTAGACCATCCGTATTAAGAACAATTTCTTAATATTGGTCAGTCAAATTATTAGCCGGTATATAAGGTTTTCTACGGTTAAGGAAAGATGTTTCATTTTTGGGGTGGCCAGGGGGTGCCATGCTCCCCCGGCCAGGTTAGGGCACGTCGCCCAAAGTGAGGTTAGGTAGCTAAGATCTGGTTAGGTCAGGACCTAGCATTATAGGAGAGGTTATGTTTATTTATATATGAGGAACCAGTCCCGGACGACGACTGGCGGGAATCAGGCTGCGCAACTAATGTAAAGTTTTACCATTGTTATTTTTATTATTATTATTATTATTATTATTATTATTATTATTATTATTATTATTATTATTATTATTTTGTGGTTCTTTATAGATGCATTCACGATACTTTAGTCCTAGTACTATTCCCATTTTCTATTTTGTGTAATGTATATTATAGAAAACTATCAAGGTGGATATTCAAGGGTAACTATAACATATGAAAGCTAGATTAGTGGATATTTTATAAAATAGGTAGTGGTCTGATACCTGACACAGAAATATCCCAACTCTGAAACCTAACTGACAAGTATGATCGTCCCGTAACGTTTGCTTGTAGCGTTTCCAAATTAAAAAAAAAAATATGAAAATCACATAATTTACTAAAGATAAAATTACAACTGAGGAAGATATATAAACATCAAAAAGTTTTGTTGAATTCATATTCATATAAATATTTGAATAGAAAATATTATAACCATTGGGAAATGAATAGTTAAAAAAAAATATTCATAAAACTCTCAAGACAATGAATTAAGCGAATGATAAAATATAATATGCAGAGAGTGTAGCCAGTCACCACTAATCAATATTTAATCAGGCTCTCTTCATCATAATAGAAATAGATTAGAAATAGATTCCTGAGTTCTTCATTCAAAATTAGGAGAACCCTTCAGCAAAATTTTAAGATTATAACACTTACACTGACTAATCATCAGAAAGGATGTTGGTGTTATCAGTATTTTGCTCTTAGGCGTAATTGCTGTATTCTTGGTTTAACTAAAACCAGTATAGCCTTTTTGCACCAAGGCTACACTAGTAAGCAGTGGACGTGCATAAACCACCAGGCAGTTTAGTTTTGTTTTTAATATAAGAATTTTATTCTGAAGGTACTGTGTGAGGTGGTATAAGGACTTACCAGTACCGGGAAGGTTCTAGAACCCTTGGTAAGCTTGTAAAGTCACCAATTCGGCGCCAGGATAGTGTTTCGGCGGCGCCATTAATTAAGTCTCCGCTGAGCTTGTTTTCTTTGGTGACTTCCCGTTTTCTTCAAGCTCAATTAGTCACGCCTAAAACGTGCCAGGTCACGCATTTTAATCATTTTTACTTTATGGTATTTATACGAATGTCACACATTGTGTATCACATGTTTCTTCATTCACAGGCATCAAGACTGTATCTATATTGTAACTCTGTATATTTCGTATTGTAATTCGTACTCGTTCACTGCATATTATTGTTTATTGTTTCGACCTCAGGTCACAGTCAATTCCATTGTCTCTCACGGCCCGGCGTCAGTCGGCCGCAATATAAGCCGCCTGGATCTGTAATAAATCAGCAGTAACCTTTACCTGCTCGTTTCTTTGACACCTTACAGTGGTGACCCCCGGAGTATCCCGGAGCCATTAGCGGACTCACACGGCAACTCAGTCTTGGCTCCAGGATTTCTCCAAAAACGCTCTTAGCGGCCTAAACACGGCGCTGTAACCAGCGTTTGAGCGTGCTGACTCTCGTCGGCGTACCCCACCAGCGTCACTAGCGGAACCACACGGCGCACGAAAGTGCGTACTGACGCGAGTATCCTACTCCAGTAAGGGGGTCAAAGGAGCGAGCATGGACGCGGATATCCCCTCCTTCATGCAGTTAAACGCGGACCCCGCGGACTCCGAGGTTTACCTACCTCCCATCGCAGCCGCGCCCGCCCCCGCATCGAGGCCCTCCCGCAACTCCACACCAGCGCCCCGAACACACGACGGCCGGGCAACACAATCGCGGGCCGCCCTCACCCTAAAGCTGCCGCCGTTTACGC
Source organism: Macrobrachium rosenbergii (assembly GCA_039081455.1). Taxonomy (NCBI): domain Eukaryota; kingdom Metazoa; phylum Arthropoda; class Malacostraca; order Decapoda; family Palaemonidae; genus Macrobrachium; species Macrobrachium rosenbergii. The sequence continues at coordinate 199,438 of JANJGK010001131.1, read as the reverse complement.
AGGGCAACCCATCGAGGTGGCTGCGCAGGGTGGAGAGCCACTTCAGAATCGCGGACCTCACGGACGAAATCCTACAGGCCGACACAGTGCTCAACGCCCTTCCGGAGGACGTGTACAACAAACTCATCTCGCGGGTACCCGAAACACTCACCCTCACATACAGCACCACAAAAAAGTTCCTCCTCGAAGCTTGCTCCCTGCCCATCGCCGAGCGGGCCGCCCGTGCTATCGACCTTGCCAATAATCCACGCCACGACCTCAATCCAAGAGACGCTTGGGGCATGGTCGTAGATCTCCTGTCAACACCAGTCTTGGGTGGCACGAACAAGCGGCAGGAGATAAGCTTCGTACGGGAAATTTTCCTTCGCCAACTCCTCCCGGAAGTACGCAACCAGATCGCTCACCCCTACACCATGCCTGTCGAGGACCTCATAGAGGCGGCACAACACCTCACAGACTCCGTCAAGGCTTCACAGCGGCTAAAACCGGCCACTCAGCCGGTCAGCTCCGTCCAGCCTGAAGAGGACGTAGAGCAGCCCGTCAACGCCATCGCCAACAGACGTCCACCGAACCACAGTAGACGGTGGTCCCCGGGCTTCTGTCGCTATCACAAGTGGTTCGGAAAGGATGCCCGAAACTGCCTGCCGCCCTGCTCGTTCAACCGTTCAAAAAACGGGGGTGGCGGCGGCCAGCAGGACAGGCCGCCATGGCAGCCGAAGAACCCAGGGCCTCAAAAACAGTAGGTTTCTACGTCCGCGACACCGTCTCCGGCAGGATGATGCTGGTCGACACAGGAGCCTTCAAGTCGGTCTTCCCAGCATCCAGAGAGGACCGCAACCAGACACCAGACCCGGCCGCCTTCCTGACGGCCGCCAACGGAACCCCCATCCTCTCCTACGGCACCAGGCTCCTGTCGATCTCCATCCTTGGCCAGAGTTACTCCTGGGACTTCATCGTCGCGGACGTAGGAACCCCACTCCTGGGGGCCGATTTTCTGGCGCACTTCGGCCTGCTAGTCGACGTGGGGCGCAAGCGCCTCCTCGATACCGACTCCTGCCGGTCTCTCCCGTTAACGGCGGGACCCAGACCCACCATCAGCGCCGTCGCCCCCCACCAGTACGCACACCTTCTGTCGGAGTTCCCTGAGGTGTTTAAGCCCGAGCTTCGCCAAGTCCCCGGGGCCCCAGCCAAGCACGGCATATACCACCATATAGTGACTAAAGGGCCCCCGACACATGCGAAGTTCCGCAGGCTTCCCCCTCAGCGCCTTCAGGAGGCGAAAAAAGCATTCGCGGAGATGGAACGGATGGGCATCTGCAGGAAAGCCTCCAGTCCATGGGCCTCCCCCCTCCACATGGTGCAGAAACCGGACGGCTCCTGGAGACCCTGCGGCGACTACAGACGGCTCAACATTGCAACGGAGCCCGACCACTACCCTCTGCCCAATATGCAAGACCTCACGGCCTCCTTTCACGGGGCCAAAATATTCACTAAATTGGACCTTCTTAAATCTTATTTTCAGGTACCTGTTGCGCCAGAGGACATACCAAAGACAGCCATCATCACGCCCTTCGGGTCCTATGTGTTCGCCTTCTCCACCTTCGGGCTGAGGAACACCGGGGCCACCTTCCAGCGGCTCATGGACAGCATCCTGGGAGACCTAAAATTCTGCGTCTGCTACGTCGACGACATTCTCATATTTTCCAGGTCTCACAGTGAACACCAGAGGCACATCAAAGCAGTCCTCCAGCGCCTCCAAGAAAACGGCCTCGTCGTCCGTTTTGACAAGTGTACATTCGGCGTCCAGAAAGCAGAGTTCCTGGGTCACGAGGTATCTCCGACAGGCGTCCGCCCTCTTACATCGAAAGTGGCAGCCGTAGCAAAGTTCCCGACACCCACCTCCATCAAGGCCGTCCAGGAGTTCCTTGGGATGGTAAACTTCTACAGGCGCTTCATCCCCGGGATCGCGCACACCACGGCCCCCCTGACGGAAGTCCTAAAAGGTCAACCGAAGTCCCTGTCTTGGGGACCCAGCCAGCAGCAGGCCTTTTCCCTGACGAAGGCCGCCCTCACCAAGGCAACCGCCTTGGCACACCAGGATCCCAAGGCTCCCCTCCAGCTGACGACAGACGCCAGTAACGTTGCCTGCGGTGCTGTTCTGGAGCAAATCATCAACGGCGCCCCCCAGCCCATCGCCTTCTTCAGCAAGAAGTTCAATCCCGCAGAGTCCCGATACAGCACCTTCGACAGGGAACTCTGCGCGATGTACCGCGCAGTTCGGCACTTCAAGTTCCTCCTGGAGGGGACGCCCTTCACAATCTTCACAGACCACCAGCCACTGGTTCACGCTTTCACGAAGCAAGGGGACGCATGGTCTTCCAGACAGCAGCGCCACCTCTCAGCCATAGCCGAATTTACCTGTTCCGTCAGGTACCTCCCCGGCAAGAAAAATCCCGTAGCAGACGCCCTCTCCAGAGTCGAGTTGAACGCAGTGCAGCTTGGTGTAGATTACCAGGACCTTGCCAGAGAACAGGCCGCTGACCCAGAAACCCCAGCATACCGCACCGCCATCACATCCCTCAAGTGGCGGGACGTGACCCTCGCCCCCGGAGGCCCCAGCCTGCTCTGTGACATCAGCACAGGCCAGCCCCGCCCTTTGGTTCCAGCCTCACGCCGCCGCCAGGTATTTGACATCATCCACGGCCTCTCACACCCCTCCGGCAGGACCACGGCCAAACTGCTTTCAAAAAAGTTCGTCTGGCACGGGGTGCAAAAGGACGCCACAGCCTGGGCAAAACAGTGCCTGCAGTGCCAGACCAGTAAAGTGGGTCTTCACACGCAGTCGGGGGTAGGCGAGTTCCCACAGCCAGGGCGCCGCTTCGGCCACATCCACATCGACGTCGTCGGGCCCCTTCCCCCATCAGGCGGATCCAGATACCTCCTCACGGTTGTAGACCGTTCAACGAGGTGGCCCGAAGCCACGCCCATGCAAGAAGCCACCGCCAGCGCGTGCGCCGAGGCCCTGCTCTCCAGTTGGGTTAGCCGCTTCGGCGTCCCGGACCACATCACAACCGACAGGGGCCCCACTTTCCTCTCCGAGCTGTGGTCTGCCCTGGCTCAACTGCTGGGAACCACGCACCACACCACCACAGCGTACAACCCAGCGGCCAACGGCCTGGTTGAACGGTTCCACAGGTCCTTAAAGTCATCCCTCATGGCCCGCTGCACCGCCGAGGACTGGAAACATCAGCTGCCGTGGGTCCTCCTCGGGTTGAGGACCGCCCCCAGAGCCGACGGCACCCCATCCGCAGCTGAACAAACCTATGGGGAACCCCTCGTGGTGCCGGGAGAGCTCGTGACGGATGATCGCCACTCCCCATCTCTGCAGAGGCTCCGCGATGTGGCCGGCAAGTTCGCCCCTTGCAGGCGCTCATACATCGACAGAGCAACCACCTTCGTGCCGCCACAGCTGTCATCCGCCACCCACGTCTTCGTCAGAGTCGACGCCGTCCGTCCACCACTAACTAAGCCCTACAGGGGACCCTTCCGCGTGCTGGAACGGAACAGCAAGGCGTTCCGGTTGGCACTTCCAGGCAGGAACGACTGGGTTTCCATAGACCGGCTAAAGCCCGCCTTCCTGTCGGAGAGTCCCGGCAGCATCGCAGCACCCCTTCCGCCCAAACGCACTCCAGCACGCCCTCACCACCGCAGGCGCGGCCGCCCCAGGAAGGGACCGCCCAAACAGCAGCCTCACAGGCGGGAGGCCCCTCAGTTATCCTCAAGGAGCCGCGGCACCCTTCAGCGCCCCACCAGGTACAGGGATTAATCAGACGCGTCCCTCGTCTTGGGGGGGGAGTATTTGTAAAGTCACCAATTCGGCGCCAGGATAGTGTTTCGGCGGCGCCATTAATTAAGTCTCCGCTGAGCTTGTTTTCTTTGGTGACTTCCCGTTTTCTTCAAGCTCAATTAGTCACGCCTAAAACGTGCCAGGTCACGCATTTTAATCATTTTTACTTTATGGTATTTATACGAATGTCACACATTGTGTATCACATGTTTCTTCATTCACAGGCATCAAGACTGTATCTATATTGTGTCTCTGTATGTTTCGTATTGTAATTCGTACTCGTTCACTGCATATTATTGTTTATTGTTTCGACCTCAGGTCACAGTCAATTCCATTGTCTCTCACGGCCCGGCGTCAGTCGGCCGCAATATAAGCCGCCTGGATCTGTAATAAATCAGCAGTAACCTTTACCTGCTCGTTTCTTTGACACCTTACAGTATGTCTTCATATACATCCTAATATATCCTGTTATAACCCATCAGGTAAGTCCTTTACCTTAATTCAAGTAAGATTTATCTTAGATTTACCCAAATTTAGGTAAAATAAGCCAGGTATTTTAAGGATGAAACCACTAATAATGACAATTGAAAGATAACTCCTTATTCAGGGACTGAAACCTTCTCGAGCTCGTCATTTGAATCTCGTTGTCACTCCTTGAGTGCAACATTCGAGTGGAATTTATTACTATGAAATGACTGTGATACAGAGGAAGAAGAGTGCAGAAGTCACTCAGGAGTGAAAGAAGGTTCGTTTTATCTAAAACAAAAAATAAGTAAGATCAAATAAAGGTGTGAGAAGCCGGTTCAAAGATGAACCACAACAATTTTATTTCAACCTCGAACGTCGCCATCTTTTGTTTGGGGTTTTCTGTCAACTGCCACCTCTGCGGTGCCACTGTTCCACACACGAGACCAACGCCCTCACATCAAAATTACCCAAAATGCCATGAACTTCAACAGAATAAATTCTCACATTACAAAATAACTGAATGATATTTTTGAAATGTCCAAAAATGAGGGAGAAATGGCCTGAGAGGACCTCCACCCAAATCTCGGACGACATTACTGGAACCCAGATCACGTGACCTGTCGTCTCCTTCCCCCTGAACTGCCGCGACTGCATAGATAGGATATCATGGTTGTCAATTTTATGCCAGATTTGTATTTCTAATTCACATTTTTTTTTTTTTACCTGAAGTTGTTTGATAATGATAAACCTCGTGGCACTGTATGTATTTTCTGTTAATGTCATACACACATATTTATTTTAGTTTATTTATATATATATATATATATTATATATATATATATATATATATATATATATATATATATATATATATATATATAAAATGTATCGCTGATATGCAGCTTAGCATTTGGGGGATAAACTGCTTGACTTATCTATCATAATATGCAATATTTCTCTCTCTCTATATATATATACATACATACATATATATATATATATATATATATATATATATATATATATATATATATATATATTTATATATATCATTTACATTAGGTTTATACATCGCCTGATATGCTTAATACAATCGCTTAAAATGCTGAAATATAAGCTAATTCTGTACTCTGAAAAAAAATAGTATATCATCAAACCTGCATTATTATTAAAATATTTGATTGTGCAAAGATCCTCAAATATTCATTCGGGTATGACAGAGATTTACGGGGTTGGGCATCGTTTGAAATATGGTATGGGGAGAGTATTCAAGTATGTATTGAACATGTCACTGCCATGTCATTGCTTGTGTAAGATCTTTACTGTTACTAGCATTCATATTATTCCTCTGAGAATTACCGGGTTTGTGTAAGTAGGTATTGAACATGTTACAGCCGTGATCGTTGGTTGTGTAAGTTCGTTACTTTTACTAGCATTCATATTAATATCCTATGAGATTTACCGAGTCTGCGCAACGTATTGAACATGTCACAGCCATGATCGTTGACTGTGTACGTTCGCAACTTTTACCCGCGTTCAACTTCATAATACTTGACCTGTCTTATCTCAGTTCTTTTGCTGGGACGGCCAAGGAAGGATCTCCGCAGCTCTAAACAGAATATAAATGAACTATGTAAAGGCTTAATTCATTTCATTTGTAGGCTGGTCTGAGTCCAAATCATACACTGTAATAAGTTTAAACAAATATTTCCGTGTAATACAATTTGGTATAGGAATGGTCATGATTCAGAAAGCGGCTCAACTTTCCTCCATCACGGCTCGAGGAGGCGAGCGAGGGACACCCTGCCTACACCCCCTGTTCCACTGAGCGCAGACTTATTTTAGCAGTTCGTATTGATGGCGATATTAATTTTCACCTCCGTTATAAATCTCCATAAGATCGTTATTTACAATGGTCGCTGAGAGAAACATTCATATTTCTCTCTCTCTCTCTCTCTCTCTCTCTCTCTCTCTCTCTCTCTCTCTCTCTCTCTCAAGTGAAAAGAAAATGTTCCGTTGTGAATCCCAGATTGAGGCTGCTTCGTCGATCTTAAGAAATGGCGCCGTTGTAAACCTCAGATAACGGAAGAGGAGAGTGAAGGAAGGGGATGACAGAAATACAGCTGTATTCATCACTTGGTTTTATCATTCAGTTACTTGGGAAAATAATCCTGGGGTTAGATCCACTAAATAAATCTCTGAAGAATCGAGTTGACGTTGTCTCCACCTCAGGCGTGGGAATTAGGAATAGTCCTAGACGGAATTCGTATTTATCAGCCTTGTAAAATACTGTAATAGGAGAAGCATTCGTTAGTCCTCCTGTGTTGATTTGAAACTGTTCTGAAAGTAAGTTCATCAATTTACAACATATTAAATTGTTATCATTCTTAAACTCCTCATCCAAATGTTATCCTCAAACTTCGGGAGAGATTCAGAACAGAAATTTCTTATAACTGAGAATATTATTCCACAGATGGACATAAGTAAAGGGGAAGGTATGATTATATAGCTTTTTATTTGCCACCTGAAATATACAATTTAATTTCAACTTTGCAAGTAAACGAGAATGAGGTGAATGAAGCCTGTCAAATTCAGTCTCTTGTCGAGGCCGTCCCCCCGCCCCCCCTCCCCCACCACCTTTCTGCCCATATATTACCGTTGCGCATACCGTCTCTTGCATGTGTGGAGAGAGAAGGAATTTTGTATAGAATTACCGTCAAAAATGGAACTAACTGTTAGCAGATCACGAGAGCCACCTCTTGAAAAAGACCTGTATTGGCACAACAAATGATGCAAAAAGCAGCCTTTTTGTTATATGGAATAGGAGCGAGAATAACCTGGCTATATATTATGCATATACGCCTTTCTGACGCTCTTACGATGATATCGGAAAGTTGCGTCCAAGTTTGCTGATTTGCGAAGTAAGCCCGTGTTGCACATTTGCTCTTTCTGAAACAAAGGCGAAACATGATGATGATATTATTATTATTATTATTTAGTAGGTGAAACCTATTCATATGGAGCAAGCCCGCCACAGGCGCCATTGACTTGAGATTGAAGCTTCCAAAGAATATGGTTTTCATTAGGTAGTTACTAGTAAGAGGAAGTAAAGGGAAATACAGAAAGAGGAGATACCACTTATTAAAAAAAAAATTAATAAATAGATAAATAGATAGAAATGTGTCAAAATGCAAGAAGAATGGTATTATATAGGGTAGCAATGCATTCCATCTTCGCTTGAACTTCTGAAATTCCAATTGCGTGACATCCTCTGTTAATGGAGAACGGTCTCTAGACCTACTGTACAGTTTTAATGTATCATCATTTATATGTTTGTTGTGTGATACTTTCTAGATTCGGATGCTTTTGTTTTTAGGAAAATAAAGCTTATGGCCACATCCCACAGCCATTAGGTCTAAAGTTCGTGGGTCCTAAATTATAAAATTGAACGCAAGCTTCATCGGCTATATAATGGCAGTGGAGATTTTGTAAAACGTTCAGATATCACCTATGCCAAATTGAATGAATTTTGTTATAATTAATTATAAATGTACAGATACACCGGGTTTGATAACCACAATTGAAGACAGTAGGCCTAACATGTTCACAGTTACAGCATTTGTTAAGAACTTTGTACTGGAGTAAAATGCTTTCATTGCAAACTCTCTCTCTCTCTCTCTCTCTCTCTCTCTCTCTCTCTCTCTCTCTCTCTCTCTCTCTCTCTCTCTGTTGTTCATTAATTTATTAAAGTTTGGTTTGTCTTTTTCACTGGAGTGGGAAAAATAGGAAAAGAGAGTCGAGGCGGTTTTAAGAGAGAGAGAGAGAGAGAGAGAGAGAGAGAGAGAGAGAGAGAGAGAGAGAGAGAACACATTCAGTGATTGGGGAAAAGAGGAGCGAAAGATCGCAAGTGAATGCTTATTCTTGTCGTCTCTCGACGTCTGCCCGAACGGTGCATGTCGGCAGCACCGTTCAGAAACCGAGTGACACGAGAGCCACTTTTATTCTTCGTCGTCAGACTTTCAAAGACTTTGGATCCTATAGACGATTTTCGGCGCCTTTTCACGCTTGTTCCGATTTCCATCAATAATCGACTTTGGGTCATTTCATAGAATCAGTCCTCGAGGGATTTGTCATGGAAAGAGACTGAACAGAAAACGGAAGCATTTCGACCTCACTATACTTGGTGCGATTTGCTTTCTAGCCTCGCACCTGCCCCTACGGATGGCGGCTTCTTGTCAGGCTTTTTTCTGTTTTTTATTCAAATCAGTTCTTGGCTCACGGTGGCCTGTACGAGGCTAGTTTCACCAGAGTTTAATTGGGTACCTGTGCGAGGCTAGAATGACCTTAGGGTGGCTCAAGAAAGAAAAATACGAAGACTGCGTTCGTAAGCAAGATTTGATCCTGACTACTTCAACTTGACACAGACAATTATCACTGCACTTGTCTTGGATACAGGTAACCGGCAAGGGCATGATTTTTATTGAGTGTTCTTACGAATGACTTCGATGAAGTATTAAAGTAAAGACCACCTTGTGATATATACATGGTATGTTGACTGTGGATCACACTCAAATAACCAGCAACAGGTGATGACTGAGGCTGGTTTAAGAGAGCCCAAGAAGAAGAAGAAGAAGAAGAAGAAGACCTAAGCCTATGTTATAGTGGGCAGGACAGACCATTTAACAAGTTGATTGATTGATTGATGATTGATTGTCTTTTTCACACGAGATTCTGGAAACTATTCATGTTTTTTTTTGCTTTTGTGTTTTTATTATGTCGAGATTGGCTTTATGCCATCACATTGGTTCACCTGGTGACTTTCGTATGACAGAGAGAGAGAGAGAGAGAGTGTGTGTTAGTTGATCTTATTTTGGCAGTTTGAATGTCACCCTAATCGCTACTTTCTCTTCCTTTCGTCTGAGGTGGCCAGCCCTATGAGAGCTGATGGTCAGCTCAGTGGTCTGGTTAAACTATTTTAATAATAATAATAATTTCGTCTGAGGTTCCTCACAGAGAAAGTCCAGTTGGCAGCAGTGTGAGTACAAAGACGTATCGATACACTTAGTTCGTTGAGTCTTTTTTCTTGTAGCTTTTAGCACTGGGATGAATAATACTAGACAGGAATGTTCCACAAAAAAAAAAAATGCCCAGTGAATGTTTGGTGAAATTAGGATATCGGAAGTAAGACGCTCTCTCTCTCTCTCTCTCTCTCTCTCTCTCTCTCTCTCTCTCTCTCTCTCTCTTCCCTTCTTCTTTTGGAATGGGGATTTCCAGCAACTTCAATCTTTCATCACTCAGATATCGTTTATTTTCTTTAACCTCATTTGTCAGTCGTTATTTGGTCTTTCTCTTTCTTTCATCCACTCCTTGAATTCGAGCAACGTTCAATCGAGAGAGAGAGAGAGAGAGAGAGAGAGAGAGAGAGAGAGAGAGAGAGAGAGAGAGAGAGAGAGAGAGAGAGGTTTCATTACCAACACTCGTGCAGCAAAAGCGAAATACTTGTGTGTTCCCATCACGTTATTTATTGTTAGAATTTTTGTCAAATCAGTATACAGACACTATTTCGGTGTCTGTTGCTTACATTGCTAAGTCATAGTGTCCAAACAATCAATTCCTGTTCATGATTCAGAAAGCAGTTCAACTTTGCACTATCACAGCTCGAGGAGGCAAGTGGGAGAGAGAGAGCCTGCCTAGACCTATTCCTGTGAGCGCAGATTTATTTTAGCTTCGTTTGTATCGATGGCGACATTAATTTTCGCCTCCGTTATAAATCTCCATAAAGTCAGTATATGCAGTGGTCGCTGAGGGAACATTCATCCTCTCTCTCTCTCTCTCTCTCTCTCTCTCTCTCTCTCAAATAAAAAGAAAATGTTCCGTTGTGAATCCTTGTGAATCCCAGATTGAGGCTGCTTCGTCAATCCCAACAAATGGCGCAGTTATCAGCCTCAGATAACGAAAGATGAGAGTTATGGTGATGACATAAATACAGTTGTATTCATAGCTTGGTTTTATCATTTAGATACTTCAGAAAATAATCCTCGGGTTAGATCCACTAAATCTATGTAGAATCGAGTTGATATCAGTGACGTTGTCTCCACCTCAGGCAAGGGATTTAGGAATAGGCCTAGACAGAAATTCTTATCTATCAGCCTTGCAAAATGTTGCAAAAGCCACGAGAGGAGAAGCGTTCATTAGTCCTGTGGTGAATCTATTAAACACATCCAAATTTCATCCTCAAAGTTAAGGAGACATTTAAAGCAATCGTTTAAGATTAAGAGACTAGAAACTTGTTATAACTGAGAATATTATTCCAAAGATGGGCAGAGGTAGACGAAAGTGCATCATTATATGACTCTTTTATTTGTCACTTAGATTATATCCCTTTATTTCAACGTGATCATTGAAATAAGATGAATGCAGGCTGTCACATTCAGTCTCTCGTGAGGTTTATCTCGTCGAGGCCGTAACTCCCCCTTCCCTTATATCACCGTTGCCTATGTATGTTTAGAGAGAGAAAGAATTTTGTATAAAATGATTCGTCAAGATGAAACGAAAAGTTAGCAGATCACGAGAGGCACTTCATGAGAAAGACCTGTATCGCTTATGTAAATAAAGCAAAAAGCAGCCTCTTTGTTATGTGGGATAGTCTCTCTCTCTCTCTCTCTCTCTCTCTCTCTCTCTCTCTCTCTCTCTCTCTCTCTCTCGTGTTATCAATTATAAAATAACGCTCTAAGGATTTCCAGAGGATAAACCACCCCACTGTTGCAGGTTTGCTCTTTCGGAAAAACCGGCTGCAAATGTGGTTACTGTCTAACGGACGCTAGACCTATGTCAGTTTTAAATTGCTGGTAAATATTGCCTTATATATTTTTAATCGTTTTGATACGTGGAAATAAGGCTTATGGCTTTATCCCACAGCCACTGTGAAGGTCTGAAGTTAATTTGTTTTTAACTTGTAATTTGAACGAAAGCTTCGATGGATATACAGTACATGAGGAATGGAAATTAAAAAAAAATTAAATAATTCGTCAAAATTCATTGATTATTTTACAATAATTAAATAATTCGTCAAAATTCGTTGATTATTTTACAGTAATTACAGCTGTGAGCAGACATAGGTTTTATAGCCATAAATTGAAGACATTAGGCCTAAAACGTGACATTACAGCATTTAAGATTGTAGTGGCGTTAGAAGCTTTTCAAAAATTCTCACTCTCTCTCTCATTAAAGTATTTACTTGTGGTATGTTGTTTTCACTAAAGTAAAAGCAGAAACTCGAGGCGGTTTTTGAGAGAGAGAGAGAGAGAGAGAGAGAGAGAGAGAGAGAGAGAGAGAGAGAGAGAGATTGAAAATATACGTTTTTGTTTCTCATCTCTCAAAGTCTGCCTGAACTGTGCATGTTGGCAAAACTGTTCAGAAACCGGCATGACACGAGCCAGTTTTATCCATCATCGTCAGACTTTCAAAGACTTTGGATCCTATAGACGATTTTAGGCGCCTTTGGACGCTTGTTCCGATTTCAGTTAATAATCGCCATTGGTTCCTTTCATAGAGCCAGTCTCAAGAGTCTCAAAAGGAATTTCCGTTGCCTGTCCTTGAGGGAGTCGGAACTGAAAGAGACGCAACAGAAAACGGAAGCCTTACGGGTACACTGAACCCAGAGCCGTATATACGGCTCTGACTGAACCTATAGCCGATTCACTTAAGGTAGACTCTTGGGCGTAAGAGACGTTTGTTTGGCGGCCTCTGATTGGCTGGTACCGGGAGGTCTGCAGCTCGCTCACTGTTTCATTTTAACGTTTGTAGCTCAGAAAACTTGCAATATGTTTATATTTCTTCATTTATCTCACGTTTTACACAAGATAGGAAAGTTTTGATCAACCATAGGATTCGTTATTAATTGTACAACTAAATCGTGATTTTCCGAAACCAGTAACATAAAACACAAAGGAATTACAACGAGTAGAAGTAAAGTGAGAAGCATTTCATTCTTTATACCTGTTTTAACATATCGTCGGATTTTGCATCATTGATGCGATCAAGATAAAATAAAACTAGTGTTTTCATACAATAAATTCACCCTGAATACGCTGGTGCTTTCAGATTTTAGATGCGTGTGATATGTGAAGAGAAAATGAAGAATATGTCGTATTATGTTGCATCCATACTTGACTCAGTTTGGCAGTAGTGCCGAGAGAGAGACGGTGATCTGCAAAGCTGAGGCGCCGTTGACAGTTGCCAATTAGCGACATGAGAAGTTTGGAGTTTCGACAGTATTTACCTTATTATTATGTCATTACATTTTCTGCACATAAATGCATAGAATTCACATTATGACTGTCGAACTTTTTCACTCCAATATCATATATGTTCGTATGTCTGGACATTTCTGATAAGAAAAAATTAATAATCATATGGATACATCTGGTTGTGTTGGCTTCAATTTAGTCTAGATGAGAAATTTGCATTCTGTAGGCTACATGATAAATAACAGGCTAAATAATTATGAGTTCATTATTATGGCCGCTTGCTTCTCTGGTCAATAACACGAAAAGCTGATGGTTTTTATATGTTCATTCAATGAACGATAGTACATCTTTTTATTTCTTACCGTAAAGTCTATTGGCGATGTAACGAATATAAAATTCTGTCTTTTTCAGAATTTGTTTGAGCTGCTCTTATACCAGAACGTTTATTCCTCTACATACATGTTATATTTGATAATTGTGCAGGCCTGTTATTTATCATGTAGCCTACAGTATGCAAATTTCTCACCTAGCCTAAATTGAAGCCAACACATCCAGATGCATCCATATGATTATTCATTTTTTCTTATCAGGTATGTCCAGACTTACGGACATAATTATATGATATTGGAGTGAAAAAGTTCGACATTCATAATGGGAATTCTATGCCTTTATTTGCAGAAAATGTAATGACATAACAATACGGTAAATATTGTCGAAACTGTTAACTTCTCATATTGCTAACTGGCAACTGTCAACGGCGCCTCAGCTTTGCAGATCACCGTCTCTCTCTCGGCACTACTGCCAAACTGAGTCAAGTATGGATGCAACATAATACGACATATTCTTCATTTTCTCTTCACATATCACACGCATCTAAAATCTGAAAGCACCAGCGTATTCAGGGTGAATTTATTGTATGAAAACACTAGTTTTATTTTATCTTGATCGCATCAATGATGCAAAATCCGACGATATGTAAAAACAGGTATAAAGAATGAAATGCTTCTCACTTTACTTCTATTCGTTGTAATTCCTTTGTGTTTTATCTTACTGATTTCAGGAAATCATGATTTAGTTGTACAATTAATACCGAATTCTATGGTATGATCAAAACTGTCCTATCTTGTGTAAAACGTGAGATAAATGAAGAAATATAAAGATATTTCAAGTTTTTTGAGCTACAGGCGTTAAAATGCAACAGTGAGCGAGCTGCATACCTCCCAGTCCCAGCCAATCAGAGGCCGCCAAACAAATGTCTCGTAGGCCCAAGAATCTACCTTAAGTGAATCGACTATAGTGAGATTTGCTTTCTAGCCTCGCACCTGCCCCTACAGCTGGCGGCTTCTTGCGAGGCTTTTTTCTGTTTTTAATTCAAATCATCTGCTGGCTCACTGAGGCCTGTCCGAGGCTAGGCGTCCCCTATCACAGGGTGATTGGGTGCTTGTGCGAGGCTAGAATGACAGGGTGGCTCGGACAAAGAACGGACGAACACTGCATTCGTATGCAGTACATCGACCCCGACTTCAACTTGATTTAAGTACTTATCAAGTCATAGTCTTAAGTATTAAGGTGTTTATGGGAATAATTTCAGACGTTGTAAAGATCCGCAACCCCAGAGTACCCATGTAAAGATTGGCTATCCTCAGAATGAACTTGTGAACATCAGCCACCCTAAATATTAGCTTGTTAAGATAAACAACCCTCAGGTACTCTGGGGTTGCTGTTCTTCACAACGTCCCTCTACTGTATTGGCCTTGGGGTACCCAACCCCCTGGCCCAGTACTGAACACGGCGAAGGGACATTCCATTTGGCCGACAACAAACAGATGCATCCCCAGCCAGTATCAGAATGAGCTTGTTAACATCAGCGACCCCAAATATTAGCTTGTTAAGATAAACAACCCTCAGGTACTCTGGGGTTGCTGTTCTTTACAACGTCCATAATTTCATTACTTCATCAAGGTATAGAAGTAAGGACCACCTATATATAGTCTGTTGACTGTATCAGAAGACCTATGAGGTCAAAGCCTTTAGTCAGTCGAGCACCAGGAACCGGAAGAGGAGGCCATAGAACGAAGGCAGGAACTAATGACGTAAGGCATTAGACCGATGCCTCAGTATATAAAAAGATATATTTCTTTTTACCTTCTAAACCAAACTTTGTCAGGCATGTGGTTTGACGAATCTGGTTTGATTTAAACCAGTGAGGTTTAACGGTTGGTTTTTATGTTGTTAAGATGCGGCTTTATATTTAAATAAGATACGACAGCAGGTGACTCAGGTTGGTTTCAGAGAGACGAAGAAGATGACCTAGACCTATATATTATGTCGGGTTAAACAGACCACTGAACAAGAATGTATTCTATGTATAACTTGCTTTTATCATTCAGTTACGTAAGAAAATAATCCTCGAGTTAAATCCTTTTTAAATCCTCTAAATATATACGTGTAGGATTTTCACCTCAAGTAACGGATTTAGGAATAACCCTAGCCTGGAGTTGTTATCCATCAGGCTTATAGCTACGGAGATAGACTAAAATGCTCTTGATACATGCGTGTGTGTGTGTGTGAGTATTTGTAGCGGATTTATATACCGGATTATAAGGCCAGAACTAATAGTGTGGGTATCATTCCTCTGTCCACCAACGGTTGGAGATGAGGCACGTGCGCATAAGTGGCGCGTGATTGTCTGACAGTTAACGTGTCCGATACCCTTGGCTTATTGTGATAAATATTAAACTATTTCTTCGGTAACGTATTCGAATATTGATATATACAAAGAACCTCCATACCTTCTTTTACAAATCATGAAAATGCCGATTTGTATCGATAATATGCGAGTATGGTCAAACGAAAGACGAGCTTGTGTAAAACAGTCTACTCAGATCAAACACAAACGAACGAGCGATGGGTTTCAATAATCATTATGCTTTATCTCACCGGTACATAATATACCCAAAGCTACACTTGCTACAGTCCTGTGCTCACAAACTTTACAGATTACAAGATTTCCTTATGACTAAAAATTTGCTCTATGTACGATTTCATTGAATGAATATGAAAATAGCTTTACTATGGTACCAAAGTTCCGGAAACCGGAAAAGTAACCTTTATTGATGTTGACCTCCAGAACACGAAGCATTGGCAAGCGAACGATAGGCCTAGTCATCAGATATCTCATTTTACTGTCCTGCTTTTAAGCACTCTTTCATTTCATGTCAATCAAAAGTACTTTCAGATTGTAACCTTGAGTTATTCATTTTATCTAAGTACCATTCCGATGCCTTCGTTGAAAAAGGAAGTGTAGGCCAGCCTCTTACGCGGACATATGTTATCCACACAATGGATGACGGGAACTCAGTGAGATTTCAAACTTTTGCTCGATATGTTATTTGTTAAAACACTCTTAAAATTGCCCAGTTACTGAGTTGTTATAGATATGAATGCTCGAGGGAAAATCATACAAATAAGCAAAGTATTCTGAAAGAAAACGGCCGTAACACTGTCAAAAAAAAGGAAAGAAATTTCCCGCCCTCCGCCCAATGTTGAGTTGCGGTGGTTGCTCCTTCCTTCCACCGTCCCCAGACAGCTGCTTCATAGACAATAATATTTCACGCTATTTTGAATGTTCTCTATTCAGACAGGTAATTTACACGCAAGAAATGATTAAAACTCCATTTATTAGCACTCGCATAGCCAGATGTCTTTTTATTTACAGTGAGAAGAAGCATAAGTATTGAAACCTCATCGTTCGTGTGTGTTTGATTGGCGTAGACTATATTTTACGAGTTCATCTCTCGTGTGCTTCTATTGTGATGATATTGTCGAAATAAATTGGTTTGCTTATGATCTGTATCAGCTTGTGTGAGGCTTGTTTGTATATTTAAGCATTCAGATGATTACTGAAGATGAAGTTTGTCTTTTTTTATCACAGTAAGGAAGCGATATCGGAAACATTGATTTCAACCAATCGCCAGCTATAAATAGCTAAGCTACGGGGCGGATGTCATGTCACATCCACCAAATGCCTCCGTTGGTCAGTGGGCAGATGGAATACGACTGACTCTAATTGATGGAGGGGAGGGGGGGTTGGACCAAGATCAACTATGTACCTAGATTTATCACTTTATTGACCTCGAAAGCACCTCTCTCTCTCTCTCTCTCTCTCTCTCTCTCTCTCTCTCTCTCTCTCTCTCTCTCTCTCTCTCATTATTACGACGGGAAGAAAGCAATGTCACGACTAATGAAAGGGGAATTTAGGAAAGGGCCTAAGCTATAATTATCTCTTCATGGCTACCTAGGCCTATGTCGGTCGACTCCAGACGAATGTCAAGTTTGCCAACACTTCCATCTTCTTCTGACATGAGGACTCTT
>JANJGK010001131.1:140000-177500 GCA_039081455.1 Macrobrachium rosenbergii | reverse complement strand
GAGGTAGGAAGGACTGTCTGTGGTTGCAATGAGAATAGGAATTTGCACAGAGCAGTTGGAATGCAGCATATGATGACAGCAACACATATTGGAAGAATAATGTATCCTATTTTACTCAAATTGCACCATAATTATAACATTTCCAACTTGAAAATAACTATAACTTAATATGAATTTCATTCTGAAAGAATTCATTGATATTATTGACGGCAAACTTTCTTTTTATTCCCCAAAATTACTGAGAATTGCCGCTCATGAATTTCACGCTATTTAGAGGATTAAAGCATAATTGCTTTGATATGGGAGCATAATGGTATGAATCACCAGTATATATTCTGCATTTGCAATGCAATGTTTACTCGTCATTGGCGGGCCAATAAGCTGCCTTTTATCCAGTTCGAAAGGAAGATCAATTTGGCTTACGAACAAATCCTTTTGCATTCTGACGAATCTTGCATTGCCATAATGCAAGGAAACTGCGACATACTGCAGTTCCGTAGGTATATAGATCTTTAGAGACCCAGTAGACTCGGTTCTACCATGTCTGGAGGAAAAGTCGGTTTGGCCCCTCTCAAAAAAACCCTGAAACTATATCCTGGCCATGCAGGAGAATTTTGGCTGGCTTGCAACATCGCCGTATTGCAAGGACTTTGAAACATATTGCACTTTCTCACGTATTTTCTTGATCAGAATATCAACATGTAGCATTGTATCCAGTTTGAAGGGAAAGTATGTCAAGAGAAAAAATCTCAAAGCTGTAGCCTGGATATGCTGGCGAAATTTGCCTTGCTTCAAACATTCTTGTTGCAAGGGAGTTGCAATATATTGCAACTTCCTGTGCATAATGACATTAGTAGGACATTACTTTGTATTTTATCAACTCTGAAGGAGAAGTCGTTCTGGTCCCCCAAAAACTCCAGAGGCTATAGCTTTGGTGTTTTGATAAAACGTACTGGCTTGCAACATTGCAATAATGCAAGTAAGTTGGAATATACTGCAAATTTGACTGCGCTTTCGGCATAACAGACCGATCACTTTCCCTTTCTTCAGTTTGAAGCAAAAGCTGGATCGTTCCCAAAAAACTTCCTCCTAATTGTCTTGCTATTTTGTGTTATGAGTTTGTTTGTAACCTTCCCGTATTGCAGACAACTTGCAATATATTGTGATTTTGAATGCAAATTTGTCATTAGAGTCCCAATTGGCTGTCTTTTATTCAGTTCGACGCTTCAAAAGTTGGTTTTGAACTCCCAAAATCTAATAGACTGCATTTTATGCAATTTCGAGTAAAATTTGTTTGGTCCTTTGAAAAATGTAAGGCTGTAGACCTGATATTTTCATTAATTTAGCTTTGCTTGCAATATTGCAGTATTGCAAACCTATCTTAATAAAAGCGAATTATGCATGCATGTATGCCATTTAAGGCCCAGTGCACTGCATTTTATCTAAATTCAAAGTAAAGATGGTTTGCTCCCAGAAAAAAATCCTTGCTTTCAACACTGCCTGTTGCTAGCTAATTGCAAAACATTGTAATTTCGAAAGCATTCATCATTAGAAGCCAAAAAAACATCCAGTTGGAAGAGAAGATTGTTTTGCTGTTTTATACTAATTTTGCAATAATTGCAACAATACCTCATTACCCCTAATATCATATTTCACATTGCACCTCCATCTGCAACATTGCAGTGAGGGAGGATGTTTGCTGTCCTTTATAGGAAGCCTTCTGGGATGGGGGTTCTTCCAACAAATGATTGCATGGCATCTTCAGGCCCTTCTTTGGTAAGGCAACGATGCTGGTATACATATCGGAGTTATTCTTTTGTCTTGATTCAGTTTCATCCACATGAAACTAAACTGTAATGATTATCTGATTACAGGAAGCTATCATGTGTTCAAAGGCTATATTACGTTTCAGTATGAGTTCAGTTTCAGCCTCCCAACTAAGTCAACGAAAATTGGGAATTTTCCACTAATTATGCTATGAAATGGTATCAAAATGATCATTTAATGAAATCGTACTTTAATTATGTCTTCAATCCTCCGTAAACTCTAAGGCTGCCACGTGGTCCCCATGCTGTCCTTTCTCCACCCAAAAATGTACAGCAATTTTGACTACAAGCAAGTCGTGAACACCACCTATTGGCCGCCGAAGAAAATCAGCGCAAGTGGACAGCTGCATCTTCACAGGGGGGTGAGGAAACCAGTTAGATTATTCCTATTCCCATCTTTTTCTCATAATTAAAAATGATGGGTCTTTAGGGATAACTAAGTTCACCTTCATCTGGAAATGAGTATTTCATGTAAAGGAAAAATGACTCGAAATTCGACGTCAGGGAAGACGATGAAAACCCACTTGCCTACAGTCCTCCCCCAGAGCGAAAATGCCGCCGCCCGTCATAGACGATATGAAGACCCAGGCATGCCAACAACACGAAATTTAACATTGTATTTTGGACAAGAACACTGCAGTTCTGAGCAAAAACCAATCGAGTCAAAAGTGATTGACTTAACTTCGGGTTTCTGAACTTACTACAGACTGTGTGAAATACCAAACTGCCTTTAATTCATCTGCTCTAAAGGCTAAATATAGATTGGCAGTTCCGACAACCCTTCTGGTGACGTGCGTTGGCATGAAGAAGGTCCTTCCTTCCTGCCATGTTTCACTCTGACCAAGCACACGCAGGAAACAAAAATACCTTTTAACGATTTTTGTTTAGGATATTCTTCGAAAATAAACATGCTCTATATCATTCAAGATTAACAAACTATATTTAAGATGTATGAGATATATTATTAATATTTATGAACAGATCAAGTACAGATGCTTCCTCAACGCACCTGTAGAATTCGATTTGCAAAGGAATTTTCATTTTATGAGACCAAATTATCTGAAAAGTTTGGGCGATGCTTAAGGCAGGAAGGACCATTGTGGTCACACGAAGAGGATTGTCAATGAACGGATCAAGTATAGTAATGATGACTGAACCATCCTGGAATAATACATTTTTTCTCAAGCAAATTACATTAAAATATACATTCCCAGCTTCAAAATGCCTATAACTTAACTTTAATCTCATTCTGAAAGAGTTGACTGACAATATTGAGGGCAACCTTTCTTTTCATTCTTCCTGATTACTGAGAAATGCCGTCCATTGGTTTGACATCTTTTAGAGGACTGAGGCGAAACTGCTCTGATTGCGGCAGCCTTCTGTTCTGAATCAGTAATTTTATGCAGCTGCGACTGCAGTGTGCATTCGCCCCTGGCGGGCCAAGAAGCTGCCTTTTATGCAGTTCGAAAAGGAAATCAGTTTGGCTTGCGAAGAGATCCTGAGGCTGCAGCTTTGCTTTCTGACGAATCTGGCGGAGGTGAGAAAAGGGCTCGTTACTAAACACGACTCAAACATCCCGATAATTCTTCTATTGAGCAATGCTGAGCGATACCTTACGATACGAACGCCTCCATTCGGCGACATTTCCCAAGCATCAGTCCCCACCCGCCTTTTTTTTTTATCTTTATCTTTTCGTTTCGTTCTCATTGCTGCTGCTTGGGTTTGTCGCGGATATTATGCGCTACACATTTTATTCATTATTTACGTTGTAAAAGAACCTCCCTCTCAACCCCCTGCCTTCACGAAAGAGCTTCCTAAATGCCTGCTTCAATCACCTTCCACTTACGGACGGGACAAAGAAAATGAATTTACATGAATTGCAGGGAACTTGCAAGATGCAGAAAAGATCGCGATGCAGACATCATACATTTTATACATTTCATTATACAATGATGCAATGCGTCGCCTCTGCTGTTGCATTGAGTGACGTCACCCGTGTTGTTCGAAATTCTTGGGTTCGAGCTTGAAGGTTCGAGATTCCGGGTTCGAAATTCGAGGTTCGACGTTTGAAATTCGGGTAAATGGTTTCTTGTCCTTTTTTTATGAATATTACTGAGTAATAAAACCAATTTGAATATACCAATCAATTTAAACTAAAAATAGCTTATTTATATATATCAGCAATTTGAATGTTTACCCTGTGTCCCCTTACACTACACAATAGGAATTAGCGGAGTCTCTCTCTCTCTCCTCAACAGTAACACTTTCTATAGACCTTCGAATTCCCTGATAACTCCCTCGGGGGGAGGTTAGAACCTAGTGGTCTGCTTGGACGCCACAGATGTAAATAGTTGCCCGGAGCAGTCCTCAAATAGACCTATCATATTCTTCATCAGATTGTTTTATATATATATATATATATATATATATATATATATATATATATATATATATATATATATATATATATATATACATATGTATATATGCCTGGTCACTAATGGATTCACCTCCTCCTGTTACTTAACCTTTCAAACCTTTTGCTGTCAATTTCCGTTTCAGCGCTGAATGACCTCACAGGTCCCAGCGCTTGGCCTCAATTCTAGATTCTGTTCCATTCTAATGGATTCATTTGCAAAGCCTGTATGGTGAACCAGTCGTTTCATCAGTCTTTAATGGCCAGTCTAGCCTTATAGGTCTAGGCTTTTGTCCCAAGATTCTTTTATTCTTGCTCTTTCCACATCGCCCCCCCCCCGCGCCCTATCCACGGCAACGACCCTCAACAGTCGACTAACGAGTTTGGTACATGAGAAACAAGCGGGTATATTTTTTATAGACTGAGATGGCCTTATGCCAGCACGGCTTCTTGGCCTCTCCCGTACACATCATTTGAGGACATGAACGTCAAAATCCTGTTGAAATTAGAAAATAATTTCTACTCCAATCATTAACAATTACGACAAATTTAACGATTTTGACCCTTTGCTCAGGTGTCGTTATTATTATTATTATTGTTATTATTATTATTATTAATGACGCTATTTCAGTCTGCTTTTTATCCTGTGAAATCCTTCGATATTTTATTTCGTTACTTTCGTTGTTTAGAGGTTTACGGAGAGAGAGAGAGAGAGAGAGAGAGAGAGAGAGAGAGAGAGAGGTTTAGAGGTTTACAGGTTTACGGAGAGAGAGAGAGAGAGAGAGAGAGAGAGAGAGAGAGAGAGAGAGAGAGAGAGAGAGAGAGACCTCGTCTAGTGTCCAGAGAAAGCGGTTAGTGGAAATGCTATGCACGTGACAACTGCCTCCGTACGTAAGACTTCGATCTTGACTTCAACTTAATTCAAGTAGCTATCCTTGCACTCGTTGCAAGTGCAAGTCACGGAGACTATAGTCCTTTGCACTAAATTGAAGTCCGAACGACGGCACTAAACTAAGTGTTGCCTTTTGTCATGGTTTGTAGACTACAGCTGAGGTCGAAGTCAGAGCCTTTTAGGCATTGGGAGCAGGCGAACCGGAGACGTTATGGGAGGCTGATTATATTATAGATTTGAATTTTGAATCCTTGCTGGTGCCTGCAGACACACCCCCTCCCCCTCCTACACCCCCCAAAAACACCTTCCCTACACCTACACTCACACACACATGTACACATGAAACATTTTCACTTTAGAACTGATACAATAATAAAGAAAAATAAGTTACTTTAGAGATATTATAGTCTCTATTTTTAATTATTAATGAAGGTTATTTTTTGTTGTTTGTGACATCATTCAATTCCGTCATGACATCAAGGTCAGGTATTCTCTCTCTCTCTCTCTGTCTCTCTCTCTCTATCTCTCTCTCTCTCTCTCTCTCTCCCTCTTTCTCTCTCTCTCTCTTTCCCTCTCTCCCTCTTTCTCTCTCTCTCTCTCTCTCTCTAGTTCCTCGTTGGGTGGGTGGGTTCCCTTCTCAGCTAGCACTCTGCTGGACGCGAGTTCGAATCTACGACCGGCCAATGAGGAATAAGAGGAATTTATTTCTGGTGATAGAAATTCATTTCTCGCGATAATGTGGTTCGGATCCCACAATAAGTTGTAGGTCCCGTTGCTAGGTAACCAATTGGTTCTTAGCCATGTAAAATAAATCTAATCCTTCGGGCCAGTCATCTCTCTCTCTCTCTCTCTCTCTCTCTCTCTCTCTCTCTCTCTCTTTCTCTCTCTCCCTCTCTCTAGGAGAGCTGTTAATCAACGCAGTGGTCTGGTAAAACTAAGGTATACTTAACTTCTCTCTCTTTCTCTCTCTCTTACCTATAGCCACACCCATATCCACACCCCGCACCCATACCCACACCTCACCCCGCACCCATACCCACACCTCACCCCACACCCATATTCACACACCACACCCATATCCACACCCCATACCCACACCTCACACCACACCCATGTCCACACCCCACACCCCATACCCACACCTCACACCACACCCATGTCCACACCCCACACCCATACCCACACCTCACCCCACACCCATATCCACACCCCACACCCATACCCACACCTCACCACACACCCATATCCACACCACCGCATCTCATCCACATCGCAACCCTACCCACACCACCACACCCATACCACACCCCACATCCATAGACACACTCCCACACCCACACCTCACCCCATACCCATAACTGACTCATTAGACTTCTGCTCCGAAGACTGACGCTCGCTAGAATGACACTCGTTAAACTGACGCTCGGTAGACTGACATTTGCAAGACTGACGCTGGTTAGACTGTCACCCGTTAGACTGGCGCTAATTAGACTGATGCTCGTTAGACTAATGTTAGCTCGCAATACTGACTCTCACTAGACTGACACTCATTAGGCTGACGCTTGCAAGACTGACATTCATTAGACTGATGCTCACTGACACTTGTTAGACTGATGCTCCCAAAACTGACGCTTGTTACAATGACTCTCATTAGACTGAAGCTTGTAAGACTGATGCTTGTTAGACTGACACGCGAAACTGACCTCATTAGACTGACACATGCAAGACTGGCACTCATAAGACTGATGCTCATTAGACTGATGCATGCACTAACGCTCACTCACACTTTTTCTCTCTCCCTCAGTTGCCTTATTATTATTATTATTATTATTATTATTATTATTATTATTAAAAGCGGCTGTAATGACGTCAACGTTATCACGTGAGAAGAAAAACATCTTCCCCAGTCAAGGGTGCCTTCAAGGGAAGGCTTCCCTAGGGCGCCTTTGGGCCACTCACCCTTGTGGTTCAGGCCCTCCTCAGGCCCTCTTCCCCAGCCTGGCAGGGGACCTGCCTACCTCCAGGGAAGCAGCCTCTGAGGAGGATCTTCCCCACTCAAGGCTGCCTTCAAGGGAAGGCTTCCTTAGGGCACCTTGGAACCCCTCAGCCTCGTGGTTCAGGCCCTCCTCAGGCCCGCTTCCCTAGCCTGGCAGGAAACCTGCCTACCTCCAGGGAAGCAGCCTCTGAGGAGGATCTTCCCCACTCAAGGCTGCTTTCAAGGGAAGGCTTCCTTAGGGCACCTTGTGACCCCTCTGCCTTGTGGTTCAGGCACTCCTCAGGCCCGCTTCCCCAGCCTGGCAGGAAACCTGCCTACCTCCAGGGGAGCAGCCTCTGAGGAGGATCTTCCCCACTCAAGGCTGCTTTCAAGGGAAGGCTTCCTTAGGGCACCTTGGGACCCCTCTGCCTTGTGGTTCAGGCACTCCTCAGGCCCGCTTCCCCAGCCTGGCAGGAAACCTGCCTACCTCCAGGGAAGCAGCCTCTGAGGAGGATCTTCCCCACTCAAGGCTGCCTTCAAGGGAAGGCTTCCTTAGGGCACCTTGGGGCCCCTCAGTCTTGTGGTTCAGGCCCTCCCCAGGCCCGCTTCCCCAGCCTGGAAGGAAACCTGCCTACCTCCAGGGGAGCAGCCTCTGAGGAGGATCTTCCCCACTCAAGGCTGCCTTCAAGGGAAGGCTTCCTTAGGGCACCTTGGGACCCCTCAGCCTTGTGGTTCAGGCCCTCCTCAGGCCCGCTTCCTCAGCCTGGCAGGAAACCTGCCTACCTCCAGGGAAGCAGCCTCTGAGGAGGATCTTCCCCACTCAAGGCTGCCTTCAAGGGAAGGCTTCCCTAGGGCGCCTTGGGGCCCCTCAGCCTTGTGGTTCAGGCCCTCCTCAGGCCCGCTTCCCCATCCTGGCAGGAAACCTGCCTACCTCCAGGGAAGCAGCCTCTGAGGAGGATCTTCCCCAGTCAAGGCTGCCTTCAAGGGAAGGCATCCTTAGGGCGCCTTTGGGCCCCTCAGCCTTGTGGTTCAGGCCCTCCTCAGGCCCGCTTTCCCAGCCTGGCAGGAAACCTGCCTACCTCCAGGGAAGCAGCCTCTGAGGAGGATCTTCCCCACTCAAGGCTGCTTTCAAGGGAAGGCTTCCTTAGGGCACCTTGGGACCCCTCTGCCTTGTGGTTCAGGCACTCCTCAGGCCCGCTTCCCCAGCCTGGCAGGAAACCTGCCTACCTCCAGGGAAGCAGCCTCTGAGGAGGATCTTCCCCACTCAAGGCTGCCTTCAAGGGAAGGCTTCCTTAGGGCACCTTGGGACCCCTCAGCCTTGTGGTTCAGGCACTCCTCAGGCCCGCTTCCTCAGCCTGGCAGGAAACCTGCCTACCTCCAGGGAAGCAGCCTCTGAGGAGGATCTTCCCCACTCAAGGGTGCCTTCAAGGGAAGGCATCCTTAGGGCGCCTTTGGGCCCCTCAGCCTTGTGGTTCAGGCCCTCCTCAGGCCCGCTTCCCCAGCCTGGCAGGAAACCTGCCTACCTCCAGGGAAGCAGCCTCTGAGGAGGAACTTCCCCAGTCAAGGGTGCCTTCAAGGGAAGGCATCCTTAGGGCGCCTTCGGGCCCCTCTGCCTTGTGGTTCAGACCCTCCTTATCCCTACTTTTCGAATATGACACCAAACCTCCGAAGGCTTCAAGGAGACTCTAAGGATTTCGGAGCTTGCTTCTGGAGACTCTGAAGTTGGAGTTCCACTGAGCTCTAGCGCTGGGGGCATCAGGAAATGGCTCTTCTTCTCTCTCGCCCTTCCACCAGGAGCTGAGACCGAAGGATTCTGAAGCACTTTCAAGGAAGACTCCGAAGGTTTTAGGCCATTTCAGCATCGCTGCAACCACTCTTTTGCTTTCCTTTCCTGATATACATGGCGTCTCTCTCGTGCCTCCAGGAACTGGAGACTGACTGAAGGAAGGATTCGAAGACGGCGAAAAGTCCTCCGGATTCCTACGAGACTTCACAGATCTGTTGATCCAAATAGTAATTCTGGCAATACGAATCTCCTCTCTCTCTCTCTCTCTCTCTGCTTTCTTCTTGTGAAAGTCCTCGAAAGTCTCTGTTCCAGGGTCATCCTCTCCTCCTGATTCCTTCCCGTGCTCATCTCGAGTGCAGAACTTAGTCCCAAACGTGACAGTATTGAAAACATTCCCGCTTCATAAATCGCCGAAGGCTGCAACGTCGACTCCATTCTGCTCCTCCGCCATGTAGTCTATATTTTCATGAGCATAAAATTGTTCACTGAATTCATCCGTATAAATCTTCGTCTTTTTTTTTTTTAACCAGATTTCGTTTTTGGAAACTGAAATTTGCAATTTTCTGAGCCATAGCAACGCTGGGCGCATGCGCCAATGATTTTTCTCTCTCTCTCTCTCTCGTCCTTCCAGGAGCTGGAAAATTTTTGAAACTTTTAGATCATTCCAGCTTCGCCTTTAAAGTCAAATATAATCAAATTTTCATTTATTGTAGAACGAAACCAAACAGCATTTTAATCACATTTTCCTAAATCATTATTGCCCCAGGTTGAATGCATTTAAAAAACAAAGCACATTATTATTGTATACTATCAAGAGGAAGGAATAATCATAAGATATCGATAAATATGAAATATTACTTCTTTCAAATGAACTCCTTAATATTCTTTGGAGGCTTCAGTTTCAAGTCAGCGGCCCCTTTAGTGGGCTTCTTGTTCCATATGAATAGGGTTCTTCATCTTCTGAATAATAATAATAATAATAATAATAATAATAATAATAATAATAATAATAATAATAATAAAGGCTTACAGGATTTCATTGACCATTTCTGTATTGTCTGTGGCCCCACTTTTCCCCAAAATTCTGTTGTCCAGAGGTTCAACACTTGAATTGTCTTTCCACTTTCAATTACTCTCCTTTCTTCAACTTCATTTCCTTCTCAGCTTTCCTTTGCCTTGTTGATTATTATTATTATTATTATTATTATTATTATTATTATTATTATTATTATTATTATTATTATTATTATTATTATTATTCACATGTGTTTGTCCTTATTTTTCCATGATATTTAACATATAGATTCACGGACACCAATAACGTTTCTGCTGTTCAATAAAAAGTCAGAGATAGAATATGTAATGAGTACTATACGAACGGCTATTTCTGTCTCTCTCTCTCTCTCTCTCTCTCTCTCTTTCCGTAATGTGACAGCTAGGTCAGCTTACCTGACCTCACAGGTCAGGAAAGCCCCAAAACTAATCACCTGAAGAATCACCAGAAGGATTCTCTGAATCTTCTACAGCACTGCCCGAGGGACGGTGGCAAACATTCAAATATAACATTCCTTTCATTCCCCCTCTTCACATTCTACATCAATAGACGTTACTTACATCAGTACAAATGTCTTTCCACAGACTTCCACAAACGTCTTAGAACTCTTGGCAAATGACGTCATCATAACTCTGTTCTATAATAATGTCATTCATTTTACTAAGCACTGTAGAGCAATCTGCATCAGGGGACATGACCCCACCTCTCTCTCTCTCTCTCTCTCTCTCTCTCTCTCTCTCTCTCTCTCTCTCTCAGTTCACATATGAATATCCCATTAATATAGTATAATTTTACGATGTTATTTTGATGTTTATTGTTGTTCATTATGATAGCCCCCTGAGGACGTGTTCATGAAGTGAAATGATTGCAGGTCGTTCTCATATCCTTATTTTGTAGGTTAATCAAATGGGTACAAATATAGCAATTGCTTATAGTCTTGAACCAGTTTTATACAGAGGAAACTAAACTGTGTAGGTCATGTGATTATAGGGAGTTATTAATGTGTTCAAAGGCTATATTACATTTCATTTTGAGTTCATTTTCATTCCTCTAATCTTAAGAAGCGACCAATGGGAATCTTCCTTTCATTATCTCAGAAAACTGTATCAAAATAATGAGTGAAATCGGATTTCAGTTTCGTCTTCAAGTCTCCGTATATTCTAAGGCGGCCACGTGGTCACCGTGCGGTCCTTTCTCCACCCAAAAATGTACCGCAATTTTGACTATAAGCAAGTCATTATCACCACCTATTGGCCACCTAAGAAAATCAGAGCAAGTGGACCACTGCATCTTCCAAGATGGGAGTGAAATCTACCTAATTATTATTATGAGAACCTTTCCCTCATTACATAAGATGATAATTGTGTCGAGATAAGTAAATGAAATACCATTTGGTAATAAATCATTCATGAAAAGAAAAATGAGACGAGAATCATAGACGACATGAAGAAGAAGAAGACCCTTGCAGGCACACCAACATAATCAGATTCAACACCGCATTTTGAACAGCAATGTCACAGCTCTCAGCATCAGACAACTGAGTAGAAAGTGATTCATTTGAAACTGAGATTTCTGAACTGACTACGGACTACTTGGAATAATAAAGTATCTTGAATCCACCTGCTTTAGAAGCCGTATAGATTGGCAGTTCCGACAACTCTGCAGAACGATCGTGGCGTGTTTTACCCCGACCCCAAATGCATGCACGGGACAAAGTCATGCCTTTAACAGTTGTTATTTTGGGGGGTGGCGGAGGTGGGTTGAGGAGTAATCTTGCGAAAATAAGCATTTAAGATCAACAAACTATATTGTTAGTGTTGAAGATATATTTCCAATATTCATCATAAACAGATCAAACAGAGATTCTTCCTCAACTCATCTGCTGAAACTGATGAATTTGTGCTTCATCATTTTATGAAACCAAAATATCCGAGAACCTTCAGGCAATGTCTAAGTTAGGAGGGACTGTCTGTGGTTGCAATGAGAATAAGAATTTGCAGAGAGCGGTTGGAATGCAGCATATGATGACACAGCACATATTGGAAGAATAATAATGATATATCTCCTCTTTGACACAAACTGCACCAAATTTAAAACATTTCCAACTTCAAGATAACCATAGCCCATAGGGGAGTAGTGCCGTCAGTGCACCTCATGTGGTGCACTGCAGGCACTACTTGAGGTTCTTTGCAGCGTCCCTTCCATGGCCCAAGCTGCTATAACCCATTTTATTCCTTTTACTGTACCTCCTTTCATATTATCTTTGTTCCATCTTTCTATCCACTCTCTCCTAACAATTGCTTCATATAGCAACTGCAAAAGATCTTCCTCCTGCTTCACCTTTCAAACCTTTCACTGTCAATTTCCTTTCCAGCGCTGAATGATCTCAGAGGTCCCAGTGTTTGGCCTGTGGCCCAAACTATTTTCCTTCCTTAGGCTGTAGCTTTGCTTAATGACGAATCTTGGTCTGATTGCAACGTTGCCTTATTGCAAGGAAATCGCGATATATTGCAGTTTCGTAGGCATATTAACGATCCAGTCTGAAGGAAACGTTGGTTTGTTCGACGAAAAAATCCTTAGTCTACAGCAGTGATTCTTAAACTTGGGGGGCGCCAGAAGCTTCCAAGGGGGGAGCAAGCAGAGTTGCCAGATGGTGCCTATTATTTTTTTTAATTTGTGATGTTAATTACAAAATTGCCAAAAACGTCATCACTGCTTCCATATATTTTCTAATATCTCAAAACATGCCAAAAATTCAAAATACAAGTCAATTTTAATTTCAAATCTTGTTTATGAATTGTCTTTTATTGTTATGATAAGTATAATAGCATACAAATAGACAACATATTTTTTATAGATTATAGTTGGCAAAAATTTCAGTGGTAGGGGGGCGTGGGGTCCATACATAATGCAGAGGGGGGCGCAAGGCAAAAAAGTTTAAGAACCGCTGGTCTACAGTATATCCTTGCCATTCTTGCCAGTGCTGCCTGGCTTGCAACAGTTCCGTATTGCAAGGGCATTGCAATATATAGGAATTTTTGTTGCCTATTCCTGATCAGAAGGTCGATACACAATTGCATTTTATCAAGCTTGAAGCGAAAGAGGAAAAGTCCCAAGGCTATATGTAGTCTTGCCATTTTGGCGAATGTTCCCTCGCTGGAAACATTCCTTGTTGCAAGGAAATTGCAATTTATTCCAACTTTCTATGCACAGAGAACATTAGGCTGCATTTTACTCCAAAAATGAATCGTTGGTTTGCTATCAGGAAACATCATACTAAAGTTGCTACTTTGAACTTTTTATTGCTTGCAACATTGCCGTTTTGCAAGAATATTGAAATATATTGCAAACTTCCATGCATATTCGTCGTTAGAAGAACATCATTTGTATTTTATCCAATTTGAAGGAAAGGTCGTTGTGGCCCATAAAAAATTGCCAAGGGCTACAGCCTTGATGAATTTTGCCAGACCTCCTGCAATGTTGCAATAATGCAAGAAAGTTGTAATTTACTACAATTCCCACTGCATTTTGGGCACAACAGACCGATCTCTTTGCCATTCTTTAGTCTGAAGCAAAGGCTGGTTCTTTCTCCAAAAATTTCCCCATTGTCTTGCAATTTTGCATGCCGTGAGTTTGTCTGCAACCTTGCCGCATTGCAAGCAGATTGCAATATATTGTGATTTCGAATGCATATTTGTCATCAGAGTCCAGTAGACTGCCTTTTATTCAGTTTGAAGCTTCAGAAGTTAGTGTGGACCTCCTAAAATCCAATAGACTTCATTTTATCCAGTTTCAGAGCAAAGCTGTTGTGCTCCCAGGAAAGAATCCTGGAGCGACTTCCTAGAGCTCTGCTGACGAATATTCCCTTGCTTTCAACATTGTTGTCTTGCAAGCAGATTGCAGAACATTGTAACTTCTACCAATCGGTCATCAGAAGCCCAGTGACCAACATTTTACCCAGTTAGAAGGAAAGAATGCTTCGCTATTTTCGGTGAATTTCACATTCATTGCAACATTGCCATATTGCCCCGGTTATTAGCATATTGCACACGGCACCTCCGTCTGGGACATTGCAATGAGTGGGGATATTTGTTGTCCTTTATAACAGCCTTCCGAGAAAGTAATTCTGGAATCAAATGATTGCATGACCTGTTCATGACTTTCTTTTGCAATTGAATGATTCGGGTCTAAATATAGAATTTGTCGTACAGTTTTGACATACTGCCATACAAATGAAACTAAATTGTAATGGTCATGTGATCATAGGAAATTATTACCATTTGTTCAAAGGTTAAATTACTCTCCAGTACGAGTTCAGTTTCAGCCTCCTAACTAAACCAACGATAATTGAGATTTTTCCACTAATTATGTTATGAAATCGTATCAAAATGATCCATTAATGGAACCGTACTTTAATTATGTCTTCAGTCCTCCGTATACTCTATGGCGACCACGTGGTCCCCATGCGGTCCACTCTCCACCAAAAAATGTACAGCAATTTTGACCATAAGCAAGTCGTGAACGCCACCTATTGGCCACCGAGGAAAATCAGCGCAAGTGGACCACTGCATTTTCACAGATGGGTGAGGAAACCAGTTAGATTATTCCTATTCCCATCTTTTTCTCATAATCTAAAATGATGAGTCTTTAGGAATAACTAAATTCACCATCAGCTGGAAATGAGTATTTCATGCAAAGGAAAAACAACCCAGAATTCGACGTCAGGGAAGACGTTGAAAACCAACTTGCCTACAGTCCTCCCCCAGAGCGAAAATGCCGCCGCCCGTCATAGACAACATGAAGACCCATGCAGGCAGACCAACAACATGGAATGCAACATATCGTATTTCGGACAGGAACACTGCAGCAGCAGTTCTGAGCATAGAATAATATCATCGTTGTATATTTATTACTAAACCAGGTTTCTGGCCTGACTGCAGTTGACCTCGAATAAGAAACTCTCTCTCTGGAATTCATTGACTTTAAAAAGCATTTAATATGGATTGTCAGTTCCGACAACCCTCCCTCCCTCCGGTTCCTCTTTATGGAGGTCAAAGTCTCAGGTCAAACGTCTGCGGGAAACAGTTGCGTGCTTTCTTTTTAATTCTTTAGAGAAGAACAATATTACCTATTAATTGTGAATATTTTAGATCTTTTCCGCGCTTTTCATATTGCTCCAAAGATCTCGGAGTTGACTATTCTGAGGGACAAATACCCGCCTGATTTAAACCTGACGTATTTTTCACATTTCTCGCGATATTACAAATCTCGGGAAATGTTACTGACGCAGAATAACTTCATTCAATGCACTATCATGGAAGGTCTGTTGTACTGTATATTAGCAGTGCCTCCAAATCTAGGAAACTCTGACCGGAATTAGATGTAAAGGAATGCCAACGTTTACATCCAGAAGCCACTGAAGAAGAAGCGTCAAGAATGCCAACTTTGAATGATCTCGAACTAAAGGAACTGCATTCAGTATGTCGCATCAGGTGCTATTTATCAAAGCGAAAACCGTATGAAATCCTACAATAACAGAAAAGCATTACTCTTCCATAGATTCAGCTCGAGAACATTTAATCATTATGCTATAATGACATGTTGCAACCTCTTTTTATGTTGGTCATCGTGCGTCTTCCACAAAGGCTAAGAGGCGATTCTCTGTGCTGCCAGAAGGAAGTCTAGAAGACTCTCGAGTTTGTTCAAAATATCTAATTTCCTTCGTAATTCTTCCTGTTTAAGCATCGGTTTTATAGGCATAAATATTACTTCATCGCATTGACTTTGTGTAAATGTTGATGCAATTTATATTCTGTCTGGATAAAAAAATGAAATAATTTCTTTTTCAGTGACTAGAGTATGTCCACGGAGTCTCGTAGCTGCAGAGAGAGAGAGAGAGAGAGAGAGAGAGAGAGAGAGAGAGAGAGAGAGAGAGAGAGAGAGAGAGAGAGAGAGAGAGATCACCAAGTCGTCCTGTCTCCGGGTGTCCGTAGATTCTTTGCAAGGAAGTTTGTCTCTTGCTTGAGTTCAGGGATGGTTTCATTATTATTATTATTATTATTATTATTATTATTATTATTATTATTATTATAAGAGCCTATGAACCTTCAGTAACTGGACCAAAGAAGGCACCCCAAATGTAAAGCCCCATGGGGGGCATTGCCTCCCTCAGGAAACCCCTTGACAAGAAGCCCCGATGAGGGAGTTTCCCGCGTGGAGGAACACCAGTTCAGACCAACTGACCCATCACAGACGATTATGACCCCTGACAGCATGTGACGTCACTCGACCCCCCAGCCATCCGACCTCAGAGAGACTTTTCCTGAACCCTTGTCTTCTTCATGTTCTGCTGACCTTCTTTGTTCTTCTTACCCCACACTGCTGTTCATGAAGTTCTTATTTATCATTCTTATTGACATATTTACTTTTATTATCTTTGTTTCTATTGTTTCAGTTTCATATTGCTTCGAAATATCTCATTTTTCACGAAACTTTCCCTTTATCTTATTCGTTATTTTTCTGTCTTATCACTGTCAACTCTGCTTTATTCTCTTCCCTTATTCAGTCATCTGTTACCTTCATCATCTCCTTAGGTTTAGTAACTGAATTGTCTTTCCATTTCCATCCACTTTCCTTTCAACTTCATTTCTTTATTAACTTCTCTTTCGGGTTTTGTTTGAATGAACGACCGAAAGTGTCCAACCACCAGTCTCACTGCCGCTTGCCCCATTAACTGAAATGTGGGTCTCTTTCCCCGTAGAGTTTCATCAGTGTTCTCGTGTAAGACTTCTCGGTCTCTCCCGTCAAGCTTTTATTGTCTCAGACCTTGGAGGAATAATTATTCCTCCAAGTCTCAGACATATCTCCCACGTCTTCTCGTCTGCGGGTTTAAACTCCACTTAGGGGCCGCTCAAGGAACACTGGTCCGTGCTGGTATAAGGCCACTGTAATCTCCCGAATAATCCATAACATTAGATACATCATTCTAATTCGGGGTTTATCTTCTGAATAATAATAATAATAATAATAATAATAATAATAATAATAATAATAATAATAATCATTCATACCCTCTTCTCTCTCTCTCTCTCTCTCTCTCTCTGAATATCAATGAAGCTCCGCAGATTGCTAAAGCTATTATTAATTTAATAATAATGTTCATATGTTTGATGGGTCCGTATTCTAGGTTTAGGCAATGTATTGAATTTTGTGTATGGAAAAACTGGAAAAAATGAATTGTTATTTTGCATCAAAATTGACTCATGAAAGCAACATTGCAATATATTGCAACTGGGTCCTCCAGCTGGGTAAAATGCAGTATTTTAAGTCTAATCATGCGCAGGATTGCGAAATTGAAAATTGCTATCAGTGCAGACTATGTCAAAACTAAAGGAGACAGTATTTTAAAATTTGCTTTTTTTTATGACCTCTCTTACAGATAATTTATCTCTGTATTTCTTATTTAAAATCGGGATGCTTCCCCTGTTGGATCCCTTGGCTTTGTAGCATTCTGCTCTGCCAACTAACCCTTTCAGTCAAGGCCTCTGTAATGTCTCTCTAAGAGCCAGAGTTGTCAATAGCAATATTTTGCTTTGTACGTTGTCTGTGAAGTTATTTGGAATGCGTGTACTTTATTCTGGTATATTCAAAAGAAGCATATAAGCAAAATTAAATAATGTCAGGATGAGTTAAAATCGTCAAAAAAATAACCAGTCTCTGCATCTTAAGCCACTCCTGGGCTACTTTCCATATGATGCACGATCAGGTTTGCAACCTAACCAACTCCTTCATGTATAAAAAATTATGCAATAAACATTTTTGTTTTAATGAAATTACTATTGCCTAATAAACCTCTGCATACCAATTTAATTGTCTTCAAAAACGGCTCTTCTGATGCTTTCCTTTTCGTCCGAAATGATCTCGAAAAACGAGCGGCATCACAAACCCTTTGCAAATATCATCTTAGACAAAAGCTGTCGACAGAATCTTGCAACTCCAAGATGGCAGATGACTGAGCTCTCTACATCTCCCGGATGAATCACTTTGCATCGTGGCCTTTACGTTATTATTATTATTATTATTATTATTATTATTATTATTATTATTATTATTATTATCAGAAGTAGTGGTAGTAGTAGTATTATTATGTGATATCACTTAAACAGAACACTAAAAAAATGGGTAAATTTGGTAAGCAATACCCTACTCTATGCCTACCAAAATAAAGCTGAAAATTTCTTAAACTTTATAGATTATCTAATAAACATTAATAAAACTATCCTAACTCGAATTACTGACATTGCAAGCTTGAAATTATCTGCATACACCTCAGCTAGCTTTCATGAACGCAATATATTCATTGAAACGACTGATATTCATTATCATTTATATTTATACATTTTTTTTAAAAAGGGCAAACCTCACACGAGACTAGACCGTTTGATAGTTCGGAAACTAGCATTATCCAATTAAAACACCGGCGCCTCGTTTTCCCCCAAGTACCGAAGGGCCTCAGGTGACTGTGACGTATGCAAAATCAGCACTCGAAACTGGATTGGACCGGATTTAATTTCAGAATCGTGGACTACAGACGCCATCTATTGATTGCCCCAAGCAAAACGGTGTTCAAGCAGAAAACTGTTGTGCTTTTGATGGCGAGGCAAGATGAAAATTGCCGAATAAGTGATTGCAATGACTGTATGCAAAAATAGAGTTTGTATTCAGTTATTTATGCCTCTTGATGCCTAGCAAAGAAGTGTTTGAGGCCAAATGCATGAAAATGTACGAGGGAATTCACGAATTGGGTTCTGGTAATACATACACTGCCCGGGACTGTCAGCCGGCAAAAAGATAGAATTGCCAACAAAATATGATTATTCCACATATTATTATAGTCTAAATTATGGCAAAACTAAGGGTACTTTATAGAGAGAGGGATTTATATTATTATTCTTAGCTTTATTCTCTGCAAAACCTCACATAAATGATATTTTTCTTTTGGTTCGCACTTTTAATTTTTTCAAGGGTTTGTATGGCTGGCCACAGGGCTACAGGGTGTAGCTACAGGGTGTCAGCACTGGGATTCTTTTTAAGTTTTCCCCAGACTAAATGAGTCCAGAAAACCATCACTGGGTACGTTCAAATACCTCCTTCGATGATGCATTTTATAAAGGTACAAATTTCCGTACATTAACGTATTTCATCTTGAAGATAATGGTCAGTATATAAGAGATTTTACATAGCTGATATCCTAAAAGAAAGATATTTGTCCTTCAAGTTTCTCATAACCTCCACAAGGTTATAAAGATTGAATTATCTCCTAGAAGGGTAATGAAGTCAGAATATCCTCTGTATTAATATCATATAAAGAAAAAGTACAATAAAAAGGTCAGGAAATGCTTAAAATGATAGTGATACTGATATGGGTAACAGGATTACCAAGTGCAAATGTACTTTTAACTTTTTTGCCGGGAGAAATTGGGTATAATTCTCATACAAATTGATGGAAATTACATCTGTTTATGATATATATCATTCTATTTATATTATTCGTATCCCCAGGGTTGCTTCTCGATTTCCTATCGTATCCAGGAGTTTTAAGGTTGGTAATTCTGAGTTACAAATTCCGACATATTTCAACCTCAAATTTCGAATTTCCACGAATTTTTAGCAAACTTGAAACATACTTTCAACCAGAAACAATTATTTTGATTGAATATATCTCCAAATTGGCAAAATTTCAATCAAAATATAATTTAAAGGATTCACGAGGTGTGCTTCGATTAGTCCTTGGTGTGTCATGAATGCCAACTTTTTAGACTTTTAAACGAGAGAGGTTTCTTACTTATTTCACATTATTTGCTAATTTTTGGATCGAAAATGACGAAGTATTCCTTACGAGAATCGTTGACCATCTTTCGCTCCTTGATTTTCGTAAAGAATAGTTCGTCATTGGTCCTGAATTGCATGTTGAAGCCTCTATTAATGTTGGTAATCCTGCTTCCTCTCCGGACAAGGAGCAGCCATTGTTTGTTACCAAAACGAACTTCGTCCCTTCTGAAAACTTTTCACGTTCTTCAAAATGTCCCCTAATTAAAGATCAATTTTAGAAATATATACAAATTCTCACCCTAATAGTTATCATATATATTGATAAAGGATTTATTCGTGGTCTCGCTAAATGAATATATAATAGTTTCGTCTTCAAACAACCAAACTTCATCCAAAGATTGTCATAGCACTCAATAGATGTCTTTAGTGTTCGATCTTGAGCAAACTTTACTTAATAAAAAATATCTTATATTTGCCATTACTAACACGTAATACCTTTTATTTAGTATCACTAGCAAGCATAAATCTTCTTTATATTACTATTAATTAATAATGCCTTTCATCATATAATGATATAAATATCTTTATCTTTATAATGATTTTAGTTGATTTATAAAATTTAAAAGCGAGGCAGACGAGATTTCTATAGCTAACCATTATTATTATTATTCAGAAGATGAACCTTATTCATATGGAACTAACCCACAAAGGCCATTGACTTGAAATTACAGCTCTCAAAGAATATTAAGGTGTTCATTCGAAAGAAGTAACAGAAGGTAAAAGGGAAATACGGAAAGTGAAGATCAGTTATCAGTAAAACTGATAAATTAACAAATAAATAAATAAATAAATAAATAAATAAATAAATAAATAAATAAATAAATAAATAAATAAATGAATAAATAAATAAATAAATATGTATTAAACCTGATGCTAGAAAATGACACATGTTAATCACATCAGCTGGTCAGGCTTGGCTTATCCTAACCTTTCACCCAACATACATCAAAGGGTATTTGGGTTAATTATATATATATAACAATTAATTTATAATGCCCGAGAGGTGAAGTCCCTAGGCATGCCCCAACCCCCATCAGACCCCCAGCAGTCACTGGCTGACCACTGCATTGCAATGGCAGAAACTCAGATGCCTTTCACATCCAATCTTTTGCTGGATCTTCTCAAATAAAGATTTTCTGGCCAATTTCCATTTTACGATTAACAAGCTGAATATTTACATATTTTAATCATTATTATATTGAATTTTTAAGAGGATTCCCAGTTATTTTATTTGCGTGTCTATATCCATTTATTTACCTGTTAATAACTTTTTTACTTAATAATACTGGAGGTAATAATAATCTTCACAGAAATTTCTGAAAATGGGTTTTCGATTCACCAGCCAATAAGGAATCGCCTACGAAGACGCTTTACCAAAACCCAAACATTCCAACCAATAAAAGGAGGCGTTAGAAACTTTGTTTATGGCGTAGGCCTCTGATTGGTCAAAGCAATTCCTGTCCTTATTTTGGTCACAGCGGTAAGCCTCAGTGTAGTTCTAAAAGCGAAAACGGAAAGGTAGTTTTGATATACAACAGGTGCAGTAGAAATGGCAATAAGGACATCGCTAAGAACGAGGAGTTCCCAGGTAGTTTGTTCCTTCTATTGGAAATCTTGAGACGTTTCTAGGTAGTTTTTTTCTGACATTATTGGGTCATATTCTTGCTTTTGTAGGAGGTGGAGGTTTGAACCACCTTTGGGAATCTGGAAAATGTTATGGAGAGGAGTATTGTGGCCACAGGATTGGGGATTTTGAACATTTTCGAAAATTACTCGTAGATTGTGAAGTCCCCCAAGGTTGGAATCTGCAGCCATTACTTGAGGCTCTTTGCAGCGTGCCTTCAATGGGCCCCCTAGCTGCTACAACCCCTTTCGTTCCTTTTACTGTACCTCCTTTCATATTCTCTTTCTTCCATATGACTTCCCTCAACCCTCTCCTAACAAGAGGTTTTCCTCTTGTTACGCCTTTCAAACCTTTTCACTGTCAGTTTCCGTTTCAGCGCTGAATGACCTCATAGGTCCCAGTGCTTGGCCTTTGGCCGAAATTCTGTATTCAGTTCAATTCAAGGTTGGAATACCCATGGTACAGTATGCTATTCAAAAGGATTTTCCAGATTTTTTTTTTTTTTTACCAAAAATATGGTTCAGGGCCTGTGACAGACTCTCTCTTTCTCTCTCTCTCTCTCTCTCTCTCTCTCTCTCTCTCTCTCTCTCTCTCGTGTATGTCTCCTTCCCTCTCCTTCTCCATCTGAGGGAAAAGGCGTCATGGCTATCAATCAGATATTTGGGGGGTGGGGGTGATTGCCGTATTCACCTTAATTTTAATATAATAATAATAATAATAATAATAATAATAATAATAATAATAATAATAATAATAATAATATAATAATTCAACGAAGGAAAAGCAATACATCAACCTTAACTATGAGAAGTTCACATAAAGTTGCTTCCCGGGCGATTCCCAGTCGACGAGTTGCTGGAGGCGGGTGTTGGGGAACAACAAAGGCCTCACTCACTCACACTACTGTTTCTGATGACATGACCTGGAAAACTCCATAAATAATAATAATAATAATAATAATAATAATAATAATAATAATAATAATAATAATAATAATAATAATAATAATAATATCCCCTTTGTCTGTCATTTGGCCACTTCTCATCAGATTCCAGTCACATGACATGGCGGGACCTTTCGACAGGACATCGCTTTGATAGACATATATATTTTGATATCATAAACAATGGGATGTTTTGTCTTGTTTTTCTCGTTCCTGAGGGACGTCTTTAGCAGTGGAAATGAAAGCTTCACTTTCATCAAATGAAAGCCTTTTTAAAGAGGGTCCAGATTCGACATTCGAAATGGAGGTTGTTGGTAAACTGAATATGGCTTTATTTGCCTGGTTTCATTGGCTTGAGAGAGAGAGAGAGAGAGAGAGAGAGAGAGAGAGAGAGAGAGAGAGAGAGAGAGAGAGAGAGAGCGGCCAATGGAAATGTAACGTAGAAGACGTCCACTGCGTTCGTGTGCAGGACTCCCATCCTGACTTCAATTTAATTAAAGTAGTGATGATTGCACTTTTTGTAAGTGCCAAATAACGGAGAATAATGAATTGACTGACACTTAAGGATTGAAGTACGGAAGGATATAATGAATTAAGGATCACCTAATGCTACGGTTGCCAGACTACAGCCGAAGACGAAGTCAGAGCCAATCAAGCGATGTGAACAGGAGTACTGGAGACGTTAATTAAGATGGCCGTCAGTTCGTTTTGAAATTTAAATCATTCTCGAAACCTTTTGCCGCCCAACCTTTTTCCCCCCACACAAAGCAACACCTTCCCACACCCATACACGCCCACACTCTGCAGAAAGAGGGCTTCCTTCCTTGTCTCCTTGTTATGGAAACCAGCCGATGGACGAAGGAGGAGGACGAATCACATCGGCCTAAAAGGCTTCCCCTCCCCCACCCACCATGACCTGTCTACTGTCACTGAGTGACAATTATTATTATTATATTATTATTATTATTATTATTATTATTATTATTATTATTATTATTACTGTGACCAGCTGAGCATGTAAAAGTGGTTTCCTTCTTGGACAGTTGGAGAATTGCATAGTTCTTGAACCTGCAAGTAAATGAATACAGGAACTGGGTTATATATGGTCAAGCTACAGTGGATCTCTCTCTCTCTCTCTCTCTCCAAATTAAAAAATAATCCCTCCCTAAATGACGATAGCAATCGCACGTGTCCATCAGTCGAGAAACTTATGCGCCACTTCCATCGAAATTCGGGCTGGACCAGGATTCCCTTCTTCAAACACTCTTTAATTAAAAATGTGGACAAAGAATAACGCTGTGAGCCACCTTTATCACTGTCCAGATTTGCTTTTGATTGAAAGAGTGTTTTCCCTGACGCAAGTCACAACTCTCCTATTTCTGGAGAGTCAGTTTATCGATAATATTGTTAGGCGCCATGAAGTGGGGGGCCAGCTGCTCTGAGAAGCATTTTTCTGGGGGGCCGTTATACAGAATTACTATTACTTGGAGACACGTCGTGCTGCTAGTGTCAGGCCAACTGACCAACCAGCGCTTTTGTTATTGTTGTGTGACTGAAAATCCTTTCCGTGTTCCTTCTACTTTATCGCTAAGGGCGAGGATATTATCAGTCATCGAGCAATGATATTGCTGCTGTACTGAGTTGAGACAACGTAGATTCTGTGGGAGTGTGTTTGTGGCCAGGGAGGCGTTCCCCCGATAGTGTAGAAAAAAGCAAAAGGGAAAAAATATCTGTCTGGGGTCGGTGGCTTCTGTGGCAAAGGTCCAGCTTTTTTAGAAAGATGCTTCGCGGTCAGATGATAGTGATACTGATGATGATAATGAGCCTCTTCTGATAATCTTGGTGATGATGGTGTTACTGAGTGAGGAAGCAGCAATGTCGTGACAGAGGAGGATCGAGAGGGAAGAATGACGTCAATGTTTCTACGAAGTGGCCATGAGGCGACTCCTGTCATCCTCGAGAGCACTACAATCGCAAATTCGGGCGTGGTCCTTCCAACATTGCCGCCCCCCCCTCCCCCCACTGCTTGTTGATGACCCCGGCTGGTCAAGGGATTGACGCATCTGGCTTTCTCCTACTCGAATGAGAGGAGACGAGACAGGAAGGAACTTCTCACAATCAGGTGAGGGAAAATACCTTTCTTTTTCCACGAGTCATTTTTGTTGCCTCAACATTCTTCAATGAATATTTTTTATATATACATGAATCACATGCTTCTTCATTCGTCATTATTCACAGTGTTGTCAGGACTCTTATTATCATTCTCTCTTTTTATTCACGTTGATGAACTGTGAGTGACAGTATTAATTTGGGGGTATTATTGTCGTCATTATTAATCCATAATTATTCTCAGGTTTTTTAGAATTGTGACCAACATATAGACGCCATTACATCTTTACTCTTGTTTATTGATGACATTTTTTTTATTGTTTTTATCAAAAACAAATGGTTATGGGGGTGGGGGTTTGGGGCAAAGCTTTTTATCAATCGCAAGTCATTGTCAAGTCACGTAACAAATAGTTTTGGGGATAGGCCACCACTGGGGGGTCGTGGTTAAAGTTTCATTATTGTGTTTCTGGAAACGACAGAGGACAGGCCACCACTGGGGGGTCGTGGTTAAAGCTTCATAATTGTGTTTCAGGGAACGACAGAGGACAGGCCACCACTTGGGGTTTGAAGTGTTGAAAACTACGTAGAATCCCATTCGGAAATCTAGGCCGATATTCATGACTGTGTCTTTGCTCCCTCGTTGTTCCCTGTGGGTCAGCTGCTAAATCTATGATATGAGTCTTTCAGCTGAGAAACATGCCAAGCGCCATCCTGCGCCATAGGTATTTTTAAATTAATTTATTATATTTTAAAAATGGTACTTGGCATGTTTCTCGACTGAAAAGATCACATGTACCCTAGTACGTAACGTTGATGTATTGAAATACTCTTGTTAGAAATCTCTCTCTCTCTCTCTCTCTCTCTCTCTCTCTCTCTCTCTCTCTCTCTCTCTCTCTCTCTCTCTCTCTCTCTCTCTCTCTCTCTCTCGTACTGCACAATTGTTGCGTACTTGGCTTTTGTGTCCCAGTGACACACTGATTGCCTCTTACACCAGAGCAAAGGGATGTTGTGAATATGGTAACTTGCAGCATTTCACGTGACAGACCACAAAATAGAGAATTGCTTTCGATGGATTGTTCTACCACTAAAGAATCATTTTTATCTTTTGTATTTATTGCTTGTTATTATTGGTGCTTTTATGTAGTCATCCGCTGGCCTCCTTCTCTGACTGTTTTCCTGTAGGAATCGTTAGGCCTATTGAGGTCTCGCTTAGTGAGTGACACGCCCTCTCTCCTTCCTTGGAAGGGGCTCTTGAGTTCGGTGCTCGAGACAAATATAAAGAAATTAGGTTTGTGAAATGAGCTGACTGATCTTTGTAGACTCATAGGTGGCAGCCACAGCATTTTGATTCTCTCTCTCTCTCTCTCTCTCTCTCTCTCTCTCTCTCTCTCTCTCTCTCTCTCTCTCTCTCTCTCTCTCTCATACAGAGCACCAGACCGGTAATATGTACAGATGGAGCCTAGAATAATGTTACGCTTTGGAGGACACTTTTTCTGTCCGCACTTTTTCCTGTCCTCATTTTTTTCTGTCCGCACCTTTTCTGTCCGCCTTTTTTTCTGGCTGCACTTTGATCTGTCTGCACCTTTTCTGTCCGCACTTTTTCTGTCTGCGTTTTTCCGTCTGCACTTTTTTCTGTGCACTTTTCCTTTTCTTTTTCTGTCCGCACTTTTATCAGTCTGCACTGTTTCTGTCCACATTTTTTTTGTCCGAATTTTTTCTGTCCTCACTTTTTCTGTCCTCACTTTTTCTGTCCTCACTTTTTCTGTGCACTTTTTGTGTCCACACTTTTTCTGTCAGCAATTCTTTTGTCCACACCTTTTCTGTCCGCACTTTTTCTGTCCGAATTTTTTCTGTCTGCACTTTTTCTGTCCACAGTTTTCTGTCTGCACTTTCTCTGTCTGCACTTTTTCTCTATTCACTGTCCTCACTTTCTCTGTCTGCACTTTTTCTGTCTGCACTTTTTTCTGTCCACACTTTTTCTGTCTGCACTTTTCTATCTGCTCTCTTTCTGTCCGCATTTTTTTGTCTACACTTTTTCTGTCCAAACTTTTTCTGTCCTCATTTTTTTATTAATATTGGAAGTTTTTATATGGGGAATTTTTTTATTTTATTGACATGTGAAGTTTTTTATTGACATGGGGAGTTTTTTATTGATATGGGGAGTTTTTTATTGGTATGGGGAGTTTTTTTGTTGACATGGGGAGTTTTTTTTATTGATATGGGAAGTTTTTTTATTGACATGGGAGTATGTTTG
Source organism: Macrobrachium rosenbergii (assembly GCA_039081455.1). Classification (NCBI taxonomy): domain Eukaryota; kingdom Metazoa; phylum Arthropoda; class Malacostraca; order Decapoda; family Palaemonidae; genus Macrobrachium; species Macrobrachium rosenbergii. The sequence continues at coordinate 150,730 of JANJGK010001131.1, read as the reverse complement.
ATTGATATGGGAAGTGTTTACTCTTATGGGGAGATTTTTCTCATCTTGGAAGTTTTTCTTATTGATATGGGAAGTTTTTATTGACAAAGAAGTTGTTTTTTATTAGTACCGGAATTTTTGTTTTGTTTTTTTATGAACACGTCTGATATATTTCCTCTCGCGATATGGTGATGATGTTAACATCAACTCCAGTATTGTGATGTTATTAACATGACCTCCGATATGGTGATGTTAACATTCCCCGACAAAGGTGATGTTATTAACCTTCCCCCGATAAAGGTGGTGTTATTACCATTCCCCCGACAAAGGTGATGTTATTAACGTTCTCCCAGTAAAGTGATTCCCTCGATAAAGATGAAATTAACATTCCACCCGATAAAGGTGATGTACATTCTCCCAGTAAAGGTGATATTAACATTCCCGGTAGAGATGATGTTATAAACATTCCCTCAATAAAGATATTAACATTCCCCTGATAAAGGTGATGTTATTCACATTCCCCCGATAAAGGTAATGTTATTAACATTCCCCTGATAAAATTGATGTTATTCAAATTCCCCCAATAAAGGTAATGTTATTAACATTCCCCTGATAAAATTGATGTTATTCAAATTCCCCCGACGAAGGTGATGTTATTAACATTCCCCCAATAAAGGTGGTGTTATTAACATTCTCCTGACAGAGGTGATGTTATTAACATTCTCCCAATAAATGTAATGTTATTAACATTCCCCCGATAAAGGTGATGGTATTAGCATTCCCCCAACAAAAGTGATGTTATTAACATTCTCCCAGTAAAGGTGATGTTATTAACATTCCCCCGACAAAGTTGATGTTATTAACATTCCCCTGATAAAGGTGATGTATCTCTTGAAATTTCCATATTCCCTTTTCACTTCCTTATTTTGTTGTGAAAACTCTCTCTCTCTCTCTCTCTCTCTCTCTCTCTCTCTCTCTCTCTCTCTCTCTCTCTCACCATGACGTGAAGACGAGAGAAGAGAGAGAGAGAGAGAGAGCAATGTCACCAGAAGCAAAATGGAACGTCCACAGAAATAAAGTAATGAAGAAAAAGGCTTTCACTTAAACACCTACAGAAAAAGGTCGAAGGAGACATATGTAGGCCAACGAGGAGGAGGAGGAGGAGGAACGCCATTGTTTTGTAGGAGTCAATTATCTGTTTGTCATGAGCGATTTTTCTCCAGCCGTTATATTCATTCTTTTATATAGTATATAAGCAGAGTCTATTCGTCATCGTGTGCTTCCCCTTGTGACTTTGCTGCTGTTCACGTCAGAGAGAGAGAGAGAGAGACAGAGAGAGAGAGAGAGAGAGCGGGGGGGGGGACCCAAACCGTCGTTGTGAGAGAAGCAAAAAGCAGCCTCTTTGTCATAAGGGACATGAGCGAGAATAGCTTGGCTCTTTGTGCACGTACGCCCTTCTTGCCGTTTCAGACTCATCCCGCAAAGCTGTACGTTCTCTCTCTCTCTCTCTCTCTCTCTCTCTCTCTCTCTCTCTCTCTCTCTCTCTCTCTCTCTTCTCATCTGTTACAAAATAACACCACAAGAGTTTCCAGAGGATAAAGGAGCCTTGTTGGCAGAGTTGCTCCTTCGGAAACAAAGACTACGAAAAATGGCGCCGCAGGTGTCCCATGAACGGAAACTAGACCTATGTCACGAATGCATCAGATTGAAGCAGCTGTTAAATCATATTTTATATTATAATAATATCCTGATCATATCGATAATAGAGATAAGGCTCATGGCCACATCCCACTGCCACTAGGCCTAAATTTCATCGATTTTAAACAGTAAATTTGAACCCTAGCTTCGTTGGCTACATATGAGGAAATTATGGAGATTTACAAAAAAAAAAGTAATGAAATCACTTGTGTCAAAATTGATTGATATTTTATCATTACAGTTGTAGAGAGATGCTACTGCTGCACTCAGCTTTATAAGTTATAACCCCAGTTGGAGATTATAGACTCAAACGTTACACCATTTGTTAACTTTGTCGTCGAGTTAGACGCTTGGCATTGCAAATCTCTCTCTCTCTCTCTCTCTCTCTCTCTCTCTCTCTCTCTCTCTCTCTCTCTCTCTCTCTCTCTCTCATATTCTACGTAAGAATGGTAATGATCATAACGAATGAGACATAAATAATAATAATAATAATAATAATAATAATAATAATAATAATAATAATAATAATAAATGAATGGAAATAAATATTGACGGTTAAACGGCCACACACACAAACTCAGCAGCTGTCACCAGCGTTCGAATCCTTGCCCAACATGCAAGTACCAGTAACTTCGAAAAAAATATCAGTAGTTTCTCGTCATTTCAACCACGAATCCGAAATCAAAAAGTAATTTCGTAATTTATGGTGACAATTATTGAATTCTTTTATTTAAATCAAATCTGGCAGTTAAACAACTTCGTCAAATATATATATATATATATATATATATATATATATATATATATATATATATATATATATATATATATATATATATATATATATATTAATGATTTTATTCTCGTTTATCAGAGGTTTCGGAGACGCTGTGCTTCGAACTTAGGCCTAGTTTCTCTCTCTCTCTCTCTCTCTCTGTCTCTCTCTCTCTCTCTCTCTCTCTCTCTCTCTCTCTCTCTCTCTCTCTCTAGTATTTTCCGTTATCTAACGAGACTCATGATTTTAGAGAGAAAAGGAGAGAAAGAGAGAGAGAAAAGAGGAGAGAAAGAGAGAGAGAAAAAAACCCTCATGAAATCATTTAAAGGGACGAAGTAAGCATAGAGAGATTAGAGGGTCATAAAGGCGTAAACCCAATAGACCTTGAAGATCAGAAAGCGTCCTTATAGACCGAAGGAATAAGGGCGAGAATAGAATGAAGCCGGTCAGGCATATACGACTTTTTACGGGGTCGAGGATCTTGGCGGTTGAAACTCGGGGCAGCTGACTGCGGTTACTTTTGTACTTTTGACAATAACACTTAACATCTCATTGATTTCTGGTGTTAAAGTTAATAAGTATACTTCTGAAGAAAGAACAATGAATGGGGATTATGATAATACATATAATATAATATATGAAACCGACTGTACCGCGCTAACTTTATTTTAGCCATCTCTGCTTTGACTTTTCTGCCTTTAATACTTAATATCTGGTTGATTTCCAGTGATGGACGTTATAAGTATACTTTAGGAGAAAGCGCATTGAATGACGATCGCAATAGCATATGCAGAATTATATTACATTGACCCTGTAACAATTTATCAAGGCACAAACACGGGAAGTCCCGCACCACCACTACTGTTTGACATAGGTCTAATGTTCACATGTTTCCCCCACACACTTCCTTTGCTGCCCCACGGGCTGATAACACTCCTTCCTTCTCTTTCAATTATTCATCAGTTAATGAATTTTTCATAGAACTGTTCACTAGTTAATAAATTATTCACTATTTTCTCCGCATATTCGTTAAAATAGAAAGATAATGATGACGATTTCAGGCTTCAACAATGAACCTGTGTATAGTCTAGGTTTGCAAAGTGGCTCCTAACTTCCGTGCCTGAGCAGACTCTCTTGTATGCCCTGTAGTCAGGGTATCACTTACAGTGAGCCTTGTGGGTAATGATTTAGGTGGTAATAAAGCAGTTAACCATCGTGAATTGCTTTAAATCCGCTGTTTTTGCTAAATGATACGTCACTGTAAGCTGGGGGTGGTGGTGGGGTACCAGTCATAGATTTGGCAGGTCATCTCTACCCATGAGGGAGCATAAACACGGGTAGTTTCAGCTCCTGTGGGCACATACTCCTTCTTTCTCTGTCCGCCATAACATTTTATACGAAAATATGCAGAACCAAACCACAAAATCGACGCCTCAAGCTTTCAAAAGGGGGTCATATCAACAAAGATGGTGGCCAAGGGACAAACCAAAAATTCCCCGAAAATACCAGTCGAATTTTTGGGGATTGAGATCAGTGGGGATTAGTAGTTGTAGCGCGGTCCCCCTTCTCTGCAACGGCTCTCCTCTCGAATAGTAGTAGTAATGAGGGGACAGGCTCTGCAACGGCTCTTTCGGATCCCAACTGATCTCAATTCCAAAAATTTGACTGGTGCTTCTTTGGGTGTTTTTGGTTTGCCCTTGGCCGCCATCTTTGTTGATGATACGACCATGTTGGCCTCTGTAGCGTCGATTTTTACGTGCAACGCGAGAGAGAGAGAGAGAGACTAAGAGACAGAGACAGAGACACTAAAAGACACAAAGAGAGAGAGAGAGAGAGAGAGAGAGAGAGAGAGAGAGAGAGAGAGAGAGAGAGAGAGAGAGAGAGAGAATTTCATTGCCTGTCACAAAAGCATTATTTTGGTGAACTCTGAAAGAAACATTTCTGCCTACTTTATTATGCTCTCATGCAGCGGTACATTCACACATTATTATTATTATTATTATTATTATTATTATTATTATTATTATTATTACAAAATATATTTCTTTTACAGCGAATTTTCTGTGGCAGTGAATTCATGGTGAGAGTCGATTCACTGTCACCATGAATTTCAAAGTGAATCCGTGGTGACAGGACTGAAGGTCTATGATTAAAGGACGTCTAGGATTGAAGGTCTAGAATTAAAGTAGGATTAAAGAACTTGTAGATTGAAGGTGTAGGATTAAAGGACTTCTAGGATTGAAGGTTTAGGATTAAAGTAGGATGAAAGGACATCTTGGATTGTAGGTGTAGGATTAAAGAATGATTAAAGGACGTCTAGGATTCAAGGTCTATGATTAAAGTAGGATGAAAGGACTTCTAGGATTGAAGGTGTAGGATTAAGTAGGATTAAAGGACCTCTAGGATTGGAGGTCTAGGATTGAAGCAGGTCAAAGGACGTCTAGTATTCAATTGAATTCAATTCAATGAGGGGGGACAGGATAGAGTGGGGGTTCGATTACAAATCGATTTAAACCCCGGAAGGAGGATAAGGTCTGGAAAGAGGTAAAAGGGGGGTGAAATGAAGGTATAAGGGGAAGGATAAAAGAATGGGACAGACCCATTTGTCATTTAGTTACAGTTTACAGTGTAGTGCATGTCGTGTATTTTGTATTTGTTTGTGGGCTCGAGTGTGCACGAAAGGTACGGCAAAGGGCCAGGGGCGAAAGTCTTATCTTATGTACGGGCTCCAATATTGGGATCGTCCTCCTTCCCTCACCCCCTACAGGGGGAGGGGGAAGGAGGGCTCAAATCACTATGCTATATATACTCGTACATTGGAGAAGTGCAATTCGTTAGTAGCGTTAGTCTCTCTTGCTCTCTTCCCGAGCAAGACAGAGGGTGGGTCAGTTTCAGCAGCAGCAGGTGCAACGAGAGCCTACGATATATAATAATTGTGCAAAGAATTAACACCTGGGGTGGAGTGCCGTACAATGCCAAGTGCTGTTTTTTTGTTTTTTTTTATTTTTTATGAAAGCATTCCAGGTGAGAGCAGAGGCGAATGACAATTATGCGAAGGAACAAATCACACGTGCATATGTATGCATATTAATACACATACATACACACCCCCATGCAAGAATAAGTTGTCATTCGTCAGGAAATATTGCTCTTAAGTCTATAAAGATGCATATACAGAGTATATATATACATGTACGCCACACAGTTGCGTGCATACCTGCAGTCGTCTTAAAACTATTGTTAGTAGTGGGACTTAGACTATCTCATTGCGGGGAGGGTTGAAGATACCAGAGTAAATTTACTCTGGGATTTCCAGGTCACCTCCTTTCCCTTACATTTTTTTCCTTTTTTTCATTTTTTTTCATTTGCGTGGGCGGGTTAGCTAAGCAAGTATACTAGACTCCTTGTCTTTCCAATGACCGCCTTTCCCTTATATTTTTGTCCTTTTTATTTTATTTTATTTGCGGGGGCGGGTTAGTTAAGGAAGTGTACTAAACTCCTTGCTTTTCTAATTACCGCCTTTCCCTTATATTTTTTTCTTTTTGGTTAGTATTAGTGTGTTAGTATCTACTTATAGTTAACGTGGGCTACTGAGGGACGTATTCATTTACACACACATTCATTCATCCAACGGGCCTCATTCATGTCAGTCATTCAAAATATATATACGCGCGACGCTCGAATGTCTATGTCGGGAAGTGGGTGGGGAAGGCTACCGGTAGCCCTCCCCCCCCCCCTCATCTCTATCGTCTTGGATGTATCTAGAAAGTCGTCGCCACCAGAGGTGCGTTCCATAGTCTTCGTCGTCCAAAGAAATGAAACTGTCTGTCGTGAGTTCTTCGTCCTGGTCAGCGAGCTTCTGCCAAACCCTGTCTGCAAGTCGGTGGTGACGGTAGTTGATCGCTTCAGTGCGATACCTTACATGTAGTCTCTCTCTCCGCACCACCATCCCATCTCCCGTCCATTTCAGCCCCTCTCTCTCTCTCTCTCTCTCTCTCTCTCTCTCTCTCTCTCTCTCTCTCTGTCCATTATGATGATGACCCGAAGTTGAATAAAAGCTTCATTTATGAAATATCTTTGTTTCACACCCTTTCAGTCGTTTTCATTTATGATGAGATCGTAATAAGAGATCGCTTTCCCCTGAAATTTCGCACATATCCTTCTCTCTCTTCTCTCTCTCTCTCTCTCTCTCTCTCTCTCTCTCTCTCTCTCTCTCTCTCTCTCTGGCGTCACCTTTTTTTGTTCCTATGAAAGTCGATACTGATCAGTAGCAAAATAAACCAAAGAAATGCATGCACTTGTGCATTGATTTCCACTTCAGTGCAATTGTGCATTGATTTCCACGTCAGTCCTATTGTATTGATTTCCATTTTAATGCAACTGTATATTAATTACCACTTCACTGCACTTGTGCACTGATTTACACTTCAATGCACTTGTGCATTGATTTCCCTCTTCAAAGTACTTGTGCATTGATTTCCACTTCATTGCAATTGGGTATTGAACCCCACATTAATGTACTTGTGCATTGATTACACCTTAATGTACTTGTGCATTGATTACCACATTAATGCACTTGTGTATTGATTACTACTTCACCGCACTTGTGGATTGATTAGTACTTCAAGGCACTTCTGCATTAATTCCTACTTCAATGCATTTCTGCATTGATTTCCACTTCAATGCATTTGTGCACTGTTTCCACTTTAATGCACTTATGCATTGATTTCCAGTTCAGTGCACTTGTGCATCGATTTCCCCTTCAAAGAACTTGTGCCTTGATTTCTGCTTCACTGTACTTGTGCATTGATTTCCACTGCAATGCACATATGCATTGATTTCCCCTTCGAAGTACTTGCGCATTGATTTCCACTTCAGTGCAACAGGGCATTGATTCCACATTAATGCATATGTGCATTGATTATCACTTTACTGTGCTTGTGCATTGATTTCCACTTCAAAGCACTTGTGCATTGATTTCCACTTCAATGCATTTGTGAATTGATATCCACTTCAATGCAATTGTGCATTGAAAGTCAACTCAATGCACTTGTGCATTGATTTCCACTTCAATGCACTCGTGCACTGATTTACACTTCAATGCAATTGTGCATTGATTTACACTTGAATGCAATTGTGTATTTATTTCCACATTAATGCATTGTGCATTGATTACCACTTCACTGTTCTTGTGCATTGATTCCCATTCAACGCACTTGTGTATTGATTTCCACTTCTATGCACTTGTGCATTGATTTCCACTTCAATGCACTCGTGGATTGATTACCATTTCAATGCACTTGTGCATTGATTTCCACTTCAATGCACTCGTGGATTGATTATCATTTCAATGCACTTGTGCATTGATTACCACTTCAATGCACTTATGCATTGATTTCCACCTCAATGTACTTTTGCATTGATATCCACTTCAGTGCATTTCTGCATTGATTTCCATTTCAATGCAATTGTGCATTGATTTCCACTTCAATGCATTTCTGCATTGATTTCCATTTCAATGCACTTTTCCATTGATTTCCGCTCCAATACACTTATGCAATGATTACCACTTCAGTGTACATTGAATTCAACTTCAATGCACTTGTATATTAATATTCACTTCAGTGCACTTGTGCATTGATTTCCACTTCAATGTACTTGTGCATTGATTGCCACATCAATGCACTTGTGCATTGATATCCACTTCAGTGCAATTGTGTATTGATTACCCCTTAATGCACTTGTGCATTGATTACCACATCAATGCACTTGTGCGTTGATTTCCAATTCAATGCACTTGTGCATTGATTTCCACTTCAATGCACTTGTGCATTCTAAATACCTCAATGTACTTTTGCACTGATTGTCACATCAATGCACTTGTGCATTGATTACCCCTTAATGAATATATAACTGATATATGAAGGAGATTTGTTCAAGTGAAACGCTCAATTAGATGGGTCTTATCAAAGCATTATCAAAGTGATTCTCATTCTTTATTTCAATTATTACTATTATTATTATTATTATTATTCATAGGATGAAGAACCCGATTCTTACACACACACACAGAGAGAGAGAGAGAGAGAGAGAGAGAGAGAGAGAGAGAGAGAGAGAGAGAGAGAGAGAGAGAGAGAGAAGCCCACCACAGAAGGGGCCACTGACTTGAAATTGTGAAGCTTCCAGAGAATATTATGAAGGTGTCCATTCGAAAGAAGTGACAGAAAGTAATGGGAAATGTAGAAAGACGAAGAAGAGATCAGCTATTAAAAACAGATAAATTAACACATTAAATAAATAGATAAAAACGTAAGTAAATGATTAAAATGCAAGGAGAATTGTGTTAGGGCAGTAATGCATTGCTTCTTCCTTTGAACTCCTGAAGTTCCAACTGAACGACATCCTCTGAAGGGAGGCTGTTCACTGCATCTTATCTGTCGCAGACTTTCCAAGTCTCTTCCCCACAGACGAACGCAGACAACCCATCTACTACATAATTTTATTCCGGAGCATTCATTGGAATTTATGGAATGTATAAATAATATACAAACTGGTCCCTTGCCCTCCACAAGCAAGAAATTATTGGGCTTCGTTTCTGCAGTTGAATTTGCCGTCAAACATGAGTTGTAAATCCGGAAGATCCAGGGAGTGGGATTATTTAGTCTGAAGGGATTCTGTGTGTGTGTGTTTTTTTTTTTTTTTTTTTACTTTTTGAAGGCAAGAAACACAAACACATACAAGGCTTGACCAATTGAATACCTTAATATTCTTTAGAAGCTTGAATTTCAAGTCAATGGACTGTTTAGTGGGCTTGTTCCACATAAATAGGGTTCTTCGTCTTCTGAATAATAATAATAATAATGATAATAATAATAATAATAATAATAATAATAATAATAATAATAATAATAATAATAATTTTTTCACACTTATGAGTTTCGAGAACGAAACCTGAAATATCTGAATCATTGTTAAAGGCTTCATATAATAATAATAATAATAATAATAATAATAATAATAATAATAATAATATTATTATTATTATTATTATTATTATTATTATTATTATTATTATTATTATTATTATTATTATTATTATTATTGAGAAGATGAAGAAGAACCCTATTCATAAGGAAGAAGCAGCCCACCACAGAAGGGGCCACTGACTTGAAATCCAAGAAGCTTTCCAAGCACATGAAGGTGTTCATTTGAAAGGAGTAACAGAAGGTACTGGGAAACACGGGAAGAACAGACCACATATTCAAAAGGGAAAAATAAATGAACAAATGACTAAATAGGAAAAATCAAAGTAAATGATTAGAATGCAAGGAAGGAGAATACTATTAGGGTACTGGAGCATTGCATCTCCGCTTGAAACATCTGAATGAATAATGAATGAATGCTAATGAATGCTCTCATTAGATGAAATTTTTTCATCAAAAATGTAAATAATAACGTTGCTTGGCTTGGTAGATTTGCTTGCTTGTAATACTGCTTGCTTGCTTGATAGATTTGCTTGCTTGCTTGTTAGACTGCTTGCTAGATCCCTTTCTTGCTTGCTTGGCTTGATAGATTTGCTTGTTAGATTGCTTGCTTGCTTATTTGCTGTGTTTGCTTTGCTGGCTATGCTTGCTTGCTTGCTTTGCTTGTTTGCTTGCTTGCCTTGCTTGTTTTGCTAGCTTCCGTCTTGCTTGCTTGCTTTGCTCTCTTACTTGCTCTCTTAGCTTGCTTGCATGCTTGCTTGCCTCCTTGGCTTGCTTTGCTTGCTTGTTTGATTGCTTGCTTGCTTACTTGCATGTTTGCTTGCTTTGCTTGCCTGCTTTATTTGCTTGCACGCTTGCTTGCTTTAGTTGCATGCTTGCTTTACTTGCTTGCCTTGCTTGCTTTGCTTACTTTGCTTCCTTGCTAGCTTTGCCTTCTTGCTTGCTTCCTTGCTTTGCTTCCTTGCTAGCTTTGCCTTCTTGCTTGCTTGCTTGCTTTGCTTCCTTGCTAGCTTTGCCTTCTTGCTTGCTTGCTTGCTTTGCTTCCTTGCTAGCTTTGCCTTCTTGCTTGCTTGCTTGCTTTGCTTCCTTGCTAGCTTTGCCTTCTTGCTTGCTTGCTTGCTTTGCTTCCTTGCTAGCTTTGCCTTCTTGCTTGCTTGCTTGCTTTGCTTCCTTGCTAGCTTTGCCTTCTTGCTTGCTTGCTTGCTTTGCTTCCTTGCTAGCTTTGCCTTCTTGCTTGCTTTGCTTCCTTGCTAGCTTTGCCTTCTTGCTTGCTTTGCTTCCTTGCTAGCTTTGCC
>JANJGK010001131.1:0-135000 GCA_039081455.1 Macrobrachium rosenbergii | reverse complement strand
AGCGAAATACTTGTGTGTTCCCATCAAGTTATTTACTGTAGGAATTGTTGTTCAAATCGGTATACAGACATTATTTCGGCGTCTGATACCTACAGTCTTTACAGTGCTAAGTCGTAGTGTCCAAACAATCAATTCCTGTTCGTGATTCAGAAAGCGGTTCAGCTTTGCACCATCACATCTCTGGAGGCGAAATTAATTTTCACCTCCGTTATATATCTGCATAAAACCAGCATTTGCAGTGGTTGCTGAGGGATGCATTCAGCCTCCCTCCCTCCCTCCCTCTCTCTCTCTCTCTCATGTGTTATCAATTATAAGAGAAACCAACCGACTGTTGCAGATTTGCTCTTTCGGAAACACCGGCTGCAAATGTCGTTGCTGTGTAAGGGACGCTAGACCTATATATGTCATTCATGTATCAGTTTTAAACTGCCGTTGAATGAAAAAGGCCTCATATGTTTTTAGTTGTTCTGGTTCCTGGAACTGAGGTCTGTGGCGTCATCCTACAGCCACTGTAAAGGTCTGAAGTTCATCCGTTTTCACTTGCAATTTGAACGAAAGTTTTGATGGATATACAGGTGGAATGAAAAAAAATTAAATAATTCGTCTAAATTCGTTGAAGGTTTTACAGTAATTACAGCTGTAAACAGATACAGTAGGTTTTGTAGCCAAAAGCTGAAGACATTAGGCCTAAAACGTGACAGTTACAGCATTTAAGTTTGTAGCTGAGTTTGATGCTTTTCATTACAAATTCTCTCTCTCTCACTAAAGCATTCACGATCGGCTTGTTGTTTTCACTAATGTAAAAACAGAAACTCGAAGGATTTTTGAGAGAGAGAGAGAGAGAGAGAGAGAGAGAGAGAGAGAGAGAGAGAGAGAGAGAGAGAGCACATTCAGTGATGGGAGGAAAGAGGAAAGACTGGAAGCCTGTGTATATATTTCCCTCATCTCTCCAAGTGTGGCTGGACTGCGCCTGTTGGCATCACCGTCCAGAAGCCACCATGAGATCATCGGACTTTGGATCCTGATGACGATTTTCGGCGCCTTTTGACACTCGTCCTGATTTCCTCCAAGAGTCGCCATTGGTTCAGTTCACAGAATCAGTCTCAGAGCCACAGGGGGATTCCTGCTGCCTGTCCTCGAGGGAATCGGAACTGAAAGAGACGCGACAGAAAACAAGCCTTTTGGGAGCACTGAACCTGGTGAGATTTCCTTTCTAGCCTCGCACCTGCCCCTACAGATGGCGGCTTCTTGCGAGGCTTTTTTCTGTTTTTAATTCAAACCACCTGCTGGCTCACTGAGGCCTGTTCGAGGCTAGGCGTCCTCCATCACAGGGTGATTGGGTGCCTGTGCGAGGCTAGAAAGACAGGGTGGCTCAGAAAAAGAACGGACGAACACTGCGTTCCCATGCCATACATTGACCCTGACTTCAACTTGATCTAAGCACTTATCGAGTCATAGTCTCAAGTACTAAGGTGTTTATAGGAATAACTTCATTAAAGTATAGAAGTAAGGACCACTTATAGTCTGTTGACTATATCAGAAGATGAAATCAAAGCCTTTAGTCAGTCGAGCACCAGGAACCGGAAGAGGAGGCCATAGAACGAAGGCAGGAACTAATGACGTAAGGCATTAGACCGATGCCTCAGTATATAAAAAGATATATTTCTTTTTACCTTCCAAACCAAACTTTGTCAGGCGTGTGGTTTGACGAATCTGGTTTTATTTAAACCACTGAGGTTTAACGGTTGGATTTTGTTTTGTGAAGATGCGGGTTTATATTTAAATGAGTAACGACAGCAGGTGACTCAGGTTGGTTTCAGAGAGACGAAGAAGATGACCTAGACCTATATATTATGTCGGTCAAACAGACCACTGAACAAGAATGTAGTCTTATGTATAACTTGCTTTTATCATTCAGTTACGTAAGAAAATAATCCTCGAGTTAAATCCATTTTAAATCCTCTAAGTATATACCTGTAGAACTTCCACCTCAAGTAACGGATTTCGGAATAGCCTTAGACTGGAGTTGTTATCCATCAGGCTTACAGCTACGGAGATAGACTAAAATGCTCTTGATACATGCACCTGTTTGCATGCGTATGTGTGTGTGTGTGTGTGTGAGTATTTTGTTAGCGGATAAAAATACCGGATTATAAGGCCAGAACTAATAGTGTGGGTGGGTATCATCTCCTCTGTCCACCCATGGTTGGAGATGAGGCACGTGCGCATAAGTAGCTCTTGATTGTCTGACAGTTAACGTGTCCGATACCCTTGGCTTATTGTGATAAATATTAAACTATTTCTTCGGTAACGTATTCGAATATTGATATATACAAAGAACGCCCATACCTTCTTTTACAAATCATAAAAATGCCGATTTATATCGATAATACGAGAATATAGTCAAACGAAAGACGAGTTTGTGTAAAACAGTTTGCTCAGATCAAACATAAACGAACGAGCGATGGGTTTCAGTAATCATTATGCTTTATCTCACCGGTACATAATATACCCAAAGCTACACTTGCTACAGTCCTGTGCTCACAAACTTTACAGATTACAAGATTTGCTTATGACTAAAAATTTGTTCTATATACGATTTCATTGAATGAATATGAAAATAGCTTTACTATGGTACCAAAGTTATATAACCCACATCCGGAAACCGGAAAAGTAACCTTTATTGATGTTGACCTCCAGAACACGAATCATTGGCAAGCGAACGATAGGCCTAGTCATCAGATATCTCATTTTACTGGCCCGCTTTCAAGCACTCTTTCATTTCATGTCAATCAAAACTACTTTCAGACTGTAACCTTGATTTATTCATTTTATCTAAGTACCATTCCGATGCCTTCATTGAAAAAGGAAGTGTAGGCCAGCCTCTTACGCGGACATCATATTATGTCATCAGCACAATGGATGACGGGAACTCAGTGAGATTTCAAACTTTTGCTCGATATGTTATTTGTTAAAACACTCCTGAAATTGCCCAGTCACTGAGTTGTTATTATAGATATGAATGCTCAGGGAAAAATCATATAAATAAGCAAAGTATTCTGAAAGAAACCGGCCGTACCACTGTCAAAAAAAAAAAAAAAAAAAAAAATTTCCCGCCCTCCACCCAACGTTAAGTTGAGGTGGTTGCTCCTTCGACCTTCCCCAGACACCTTCATAGGCAACAATATATCACGCTATTTCGAATATATCCTATTCAGATAATTTACACGCAAGAAATGATCAAAATTCCTTTTATTAGCACTCGCATAATCAGATGTCTTTTTCTTTACAGCGAGAAAAAGCATAAGTATTGAAACCTCTTCGTTCGTTTGTGTTTGATTGGCGTAGACTACATGATACGAGTTCATCTTTCGTGTGCTTCTAATGTGATGTTATTATCGAAGTAAATTGATATGTTTCTGATCTAGATCAACTTGTGTGAGGGTTATTTGTATATATAAACATTCAGATGATTACTGAAGATGAAGTTCGCCTTTTTACCACAGTAAGCGAGCGATATGGGAAACATTGATTTCAACCAAGCACCAGTTAACTAAGCTACGCGGATGTCATGTCACATCCACCAACTGCCTTCGTTGGTGAGTGGACAGATGGAATGAGACTGACTGTAATATTATTCTCTTTATTCTAGAATCTACATACAATATTGACAATAGTTCTTTACAATGAAATTAGCATGACTTGGTTCTACTAAATGTGAATTAGCCAACAGTACTATAGTGACTTAAATTCTTCCAAAAGATTCCCAAAGGTTTTCGTAACTTTATTAGCATCATCAGAAATAATTTTAATATCATTTTTGTATTGCCTGCACTTCGTTCGTACGCGGTGGGGACCAAGATCAACCATGAACCTAGATTTATCACTTCATTGACCTTGAAAGCATCTCTCTCTCTCTCTCTCTCTCTCTCTCTCTCTCTCTCATATTATTACGACAGGAAGAAAGCAATGCCCCTACTGATGAAAGGGGAATTTATTAGAGGGCCTAAGCTATAATTATCTCTTCATGTCTACCTAGGCCTATGTCGGTCGACTCCAGACGAATGTCAAGTTTGCCAACACTTTCATCATCTGACATGTCTGTCTGTCTGTCACTGTCACCATCAGTCTTGTCTGTCAGTCTGTGTCTGTCACAATCAATATTGTCTGTGTGTCTGTCACTGTCACCATCAGTCTTGTCTGTCAGTTTGTGTCTGTCACAATCAATGTTGTCTGTGCGTCTGTCACTGTCACCATCAGTCTTGTCTGTCAGTTTGTGTCTGTCACAATCAATATTGTCTGTGCGTCTGTCACTGTCACCATCAGTCTTGTCTGTCAGTCTGTGTCTGTCACAATCAATATTGTCTGTGTGTCTGTCACTGTCACCATCGGTCTTGTCTGTCAGTCTGTGTCTGTCACAATCAATATTGTCTGTGTGTCTGTCACTGTCACCATCAGTCTTGTCTGTCAGTCTGTGTCTGTCACAATCAATATTGTCTGTGTGTCTGTCACTGTCACCATCAGTCTTGTCTGTCAGTCTGTGTCTGTCACAATCAATATTGTCTGTGTGTCTGTCACTGTCACCATCAGTCTTGTCTGCCAGTCTGTGTCTGTCACAATCAATATTGTCTGTATGTCTGTCACTGTCACAAGCAGTGTCATCTGTCTGTGTCTGTATAAACACGGCATTCTCTCTCTCTCTCTCTCTCTCTCTCTCTCTCTCTCTCTCTCTCTCCCTTACTGTTTTGTCTATTCTCAAAGAATATGAAATTACACCTCCTTTGAACAAAATGCCTGAGACTATTATAGGCCCAGCATGGCGGTTTCAATTATCCAGTTGTTGTAGATTTGTTCTTCTTGGTGAAAAGTCCACAAGGAACAATATACCATTACACACACAGTCACGGGTATTCTGGGACACTCTGGGTATACAGTAGTGGTATTCTGGGCATTCAGTAATGCATTCTTGCATATTCTGGGGATTTAGAGGTATTCAGGGGCATTCAGTGGTATTCAGGGGCATTCTGGGTATTCAGTGGTATTCTGGGGCATTCAGTGGTACTATGAGTATTCACTGGTATTCTGGGTATTCAGTGGTATTCTGGGGGCATTCTGGGCATTCAGTGGTATTCAAGGGCATTCTGGGTATTCAGTGGTATTCTGGGGCATTCAGTGGTACTGTGGGTATTCAGTGGTATTCTGGGTATTCAGTAGTATTCTGGGGGCATTCTGGGTATTCAGTGATATTCTGGTGGTATTCTGGGCATTCTGGGTATTCAATGGTATTATTGGGCATTCTGGGTATTTGATATTCAGTGGTATTCTGGGACATTCTGGGTATTCAGTAGTGGTATTCTGGGCATTCAGTGGTATTTTTGGGTATGTGTTTATCCAGTAGTGGTATTCTGAGCTATTTAGTGTTGCAATGAGATATTTTCAGTGGTATTCTGGGATATATGGGTATTTAGTGGTATTCTGAGACATCAGTGGTGCCGCCCTGGTGGAAGAGGGGGGGGAGGGAAGTTAGGCAGAGTAAGAAGTACCAGCAGATATATATATATATAGAGAGAGAGAGAGAGAGAGAGAGACCCTCTGTGGGGTCTTTCTTCCCTCTGACTCTCTTCTGATGACTTCATCACCCTTGCACCACCCCCGCCCCCCGCCACCCCTGTCCAGCTTCATTCCTTGGAATCAGCCTCAGAGTCCCTGAAGAAGGAATTCCCGCTGCCTCTCCTTCAGGGATCTGGAACTGGAACAGGGGGAGAGAGACACAACAGGAAACGGAAATCTCATTGGTGAGATCTGCTCTCTAGCCTCGCTCCTGCCCCCACATTTGACGGCTTCTCTGAGGCTTTTTTTCTTTTTGTCAATTACAGTGACCTTAGGGTGGCTCAAAAAAAAAAAGACGAAAAGAGCGTTCGTATGCAAGGGTTCGGTCCTGACTTCAGCTTGGCAAGAATAATTATCACTCGGTTGTCTTTGATACAAGCAGCGGGAACGAAATGACCTGTAACTGAGCCTTCCCAGAATGACTTCATTGAAGTACTAGAGTGAAGACAACCTTGTGATGTCGTCTTTCGACTTTATCAGAAGCCGAAGTCAAAGCCAGCTTGTTCCCGTAGAAGCCCTCCCTTCAGCTCGTGAGTCATTCTTATCATCTGGAATAACCCGAAGGAGTCTTCAGTCGCCATTACTGCGGTATATTCCGGTGCATAAATTCCAAGTTGTGACTCAGGACCCCGCTCTTCTTCTTCTTCTTCTTCCTCTTCCACTTCTTCTTCTTCTTCTTCTTCCTCTTCTTCTTCTTCCTCTTCTTGTGACATGTGAGCAGCGAATTTCCCCTCGACGTCGTTTACACCTGAAGACTTCTTCTTCTTCTTCTTCTTCTTCTTCTTCTTCTTCAGTATGGAGAGAATGGGATGCTACTGTCGCCTTCTGTGTCTAATTTATATACTTACGTAGATGTTCGCCATCAGGCGAGGAGAAATCTCTCTCTCTCTCTCTCTCTCTCGAAAACTACAAAAGACTACACAAGGAATGAAAAAAAGCAGATCGAAACTGTGCCAATCACTCGAGCCAAAACCTGTCCAGAGAGAGAGAGAGAGAGAGAGAGAGAGAGAGAGAGAGAGAGAGAGAGAGAGAGAGAGATTTACACGAAGCAAGTATGCCGTAGATCATGAGGACATAAGTCGATTACGGCTGTTTCCTTCTTGGGTTTAAGTTACCTGTTTATTATTGATTGAGAGATGCGCCATACTCTCTCTCTCTCTCTCTCTCTCTCTCTCTCTCTCTCTCTCTCTCTCTTTCTCTGCCAATGGGGCTTGCGGCCTCATCCCTCGTAGAAATTCTTGCATAGGTACCAGATGAGTTTGACCAAAGTCTAATAAAAGATAAGTCTTTTATTAGACTTTGAGTGTGACCACCTCATACCTTGTGAATAAACACACAGCACTTTTGAGGATGTGCATCTCTATCATGCAAGGGTTGTGGGTCAGAAGAATACTGGCTTGCAACTTCACCCTTTGTGAAAATGTCCATCCACGGGACGAGAGTTACGAATGAAGACCTCATTCTTTGACAGGATTGTGTTAGTGACGTCACTGAGTTATTGTGTTTTATTTTAGTTATATTAAAAGCTACATAAGCCTTATAAGTTCCACTCAAGTTATTATACAAAGCGATAATTATCATCATCATCAGTTATATTGTTGACGGAATGTTGAATGAGCTCAAGTGTATTTTTATTAGAAGACTTTAGGGGTCCGAGGGAATGATCACCTGATGCGGAAGGACACATTGGCTTCGTTCTTAAATGTTTCACGGCCAACACAAAATGGTTGCAAAAAAAATGTCAATATATCTCGTATCAGAAAACTGAAATAAATTATAAATTTCCACTTTTAAAGATTATGCCATAAATTAAATACGTTTAATTGTAACGAGAAATCAGAGCGACTTATGAAATGGCAGAAGAATCCCGGGACCTTCTATAGTTCCTGAAGTCGCCATTCTCGAGAGCGCTCATGAAGACCGCCCAGCTTCTTCCTTCCCGATACTTGTTCTTTTGAACCTTAAATCTTCTATTAAAATTATTTAGGAAAAAGTTTGTTTTTCAAACAGGAAATTCCATTAAGAATTTGGCGAAAGAAATTTAGAAAACGGAATCATTTTGTTATTTTTATTATTGGAACGAACGACGTCACCTTGTTGCTGTTTACTTGATCAGCTGCGACGTCCCCCAAGGTGACCCACTGGCTGTGACAATCCGCGATTTTTCCTCATCAGCGAAGAAAAACGGGAATATATAAGTGAGGAATAATAAGTACCGTTCATAATTTATTAAATAAATGGACACACAAGTAACCAGACGTCTGATAAGGGAGAGAGATGACGACGAAATATGAAGGCCGGCCATCCAGGGCTGCTCAGGCAGGGTAATAGGGCGGCTGGCTGGCTGGCGTCACCCACATAATATTTCAATTTAATAAAATGTTTAGTAGTCAGTGGATTCAAATGCAGTTGAAATATTGTGGAATTGAAATACCTGATATACTCACAGGCCTCCTTTCGATGGAAACAGGCTTCTTCTGTCCTGTGTAGGGGTCATGGCAAATACTGCAGCACCTCCAATAGGCCTCTCAGTCATAGGCTTTAGTAGGCCACCTGGGTCAGGTGGGTGTGGTCCTCCTCCTCCTCCCTCCTGTCATTTGGTATAGCCTCATTTTGGCTTATTTCTTATATTGTCTTATTTTAAGGCTTTACTTTGTAGAAAAATGGGTATTTCTAAGTAGCCTATTAGCCTACCCACGAGGCCTCTGGAGTCCTCCAAGGCTGTAGCCTGGTAGGGTCCTTCCTACCTGGGTCATTTGGTGTAGCCTCATTTTGGCTTCTCACTTTTTATTTCGTCTTATTTTGTGGCTTTAGTTTGTAGAAAATGGTCTGAATTTTGCTCATTTTGTGTTTGATTGATTGAAAGGGTTAGGTGGCCTCCCTGTAGCCTGTATCATTCCACCTCATTGGAGGTTTTGGTATAATAATATCAAGGCCTCATCTAGAAAGGTGTTGTTGTTGTTACATGTTAGACCAAGAAACATTCTTGGGGGGATGTCAAAAGCAGGTCCTAACCCCAAGGGTATGTATGGCTATTCATTGGGGTAAATCACCCCCCCCCCCTCCCCCTATCATTAAACGTGGATGGGTTGTGACCAGTGAACCATTTACAAGAGAAGTCATGAATATCCAGCTTGCCTGAATAACATTAAATCATAGCGGTAGAACCAAGCAGTAGCTCCGCGGCAGCCATTTCCTTCTGACTTCACTTTTTCTGCAGGTTTTTGGTTGCTAATTAAGGATTTACCTTCAGTTTTTGTCGCACGATTGTAATTAACCTGTAATTAATCACAGAACTTCATCCAGCAACCTAGGGGACCCGTAGGGAAAGCAAAATATCATCCGACAAGCTAGGTAGGGGACCCCTAGGGAAAGCAGGGTTATGGGTGGGGTATACCTCCGGGACAGGGTGATTTGCTCCCCCCGCTTGTTAGTATCCTACAATTTAGGGGACCCCTAGGGAAAGAGGGGTTATGGGTGGGGTATACCTCCGGGACAGGGTGATTTGCTCCCCCCGCTTGTTAGTATCCTACAATTTAGGGGACCCCTAGGGAAAGAGGGGTTATGGGTGGGGTATACCTCCGGGACAGGGTGATTTGCTCCCCCCGCTTATTAGTATCCTACAATTTAGGGGACTCCTAGGGAAAGAGGGGTTATGGGTGGAGTATACCTCCGGGACAGGGTGATTTGCTCCCCCCGCTTGTTAGTATCCTACAATTTAGGGGACCCCTAGGGAAAGAGGGGTTATGGGTGGGGTATACCTCCAGGACAGGGTGATTTGCTCCCCCCGCTTGTTAGTATCCTACAATTTAGGGGACTCCTAGGGAAAGAGGGGTTATGGGTGGGGTATACCTCCGGGACAGGGTGATTTGCTCCCCCCGCTTGTTAGTATCCTACAATTTAGGGGACCCCTAGGGAAAGAGGGGTTATGGGTGGGGTATACCTCCGGGACAGGGTGATTTGCTCCCCCCGCTTGTTAGTATCCTACAATTTAGGGGACCCCTAGGGAAAGTGGGGTTATGGGTGGGGTATACCTCCGGGACAGGGTGATTTGCTCCCCCTGCTTGTTAGTATCCTACAATTTAGGGGACTCCTAGGGAAAGAGGGGTTATGGGTGGGGTATACCTCCGGGACAGGGTGATTTGCTCCCCCCGCTTGTTAGTATCCTACAATTTAGGGGACCCCTAGGGAAAGAGGGGTTATGGGTGGGGTATACCTCCGGGACAGGGTGATTTGCTCCCCCCGCTTGTTAGTATCCTACAATTTAGGGGACCCCTAGGGAAAGTGGGGTTATGGGTGGGGTATACCTCCGGGACAGGGTGATTTGCTCCCCCTGCTTGTTAGTATCCTACAATTTAGGGGACTCCTAGGGAAAGAGGGGTTATGGGTGGGGTATACCTCCGGGACAGGGTGATTTGCTCCCCCCGCTTGTTAGTATCCTACAATTTAGGGGACCCCTAGGGAAAGAGGGGTTATGGGTGGGGTATACCTCCGGGACAGGGTGATTTGCTCCCCCCGCTTGTTAGTATCCTACAATTTAGGGGACCCCTAGGGAAAGTGGGGTTATGGGTGGGGTAGACCACAGGGCGTGAGAAGGTGACCAAACTTTACTGTACAGAGATGAAAAACCCTTACACAAACACAGGAGGAACAAGACGATAATCTCGATATGTTTACCACGCCCAAAATATATAAGGAATATCCTTGAACTATCCTAACGTAACTCATCCTAACCTAATCCAACCTAGAGGCATGGCAAAAAAAAACTGAGGCGCCCACTCGTCTGGCCGAACAGTTGGGGTATATGCGTCCGGGTGTGTCTAAAGCCTATAGGTACTTATCCAACCAATCATGTTACACCGTTAACTCTACATTGAGGAAAATGGCGTTTGGATTCATACTCCATGTTACTCATATTTCTGTTTTCTTTTTTTATAACCGGCTTTTCTTCCTTATTCACAATTATTACTACTCCGGTACATTAATGCATTTCCCCCAAGTGATGTTTACCTTGTAAGCGTTACAACACGGCATTACAATTGAGGACAGGCCTCGAAGAATGGGGCTGCACCCTGGAGGAACTGTGAGGAAACAGGGGCTTTCAGGAGGAATTGAGAAGTTTCTCCCACCATTGGAGGGGGTGTGGGGAGTTAGTATTCATACGCGATCCTCACAGGTTAGACCTTCGGCTTTCCAACTATTGCACCCGTCTGTTTGTGTTAGAACGGTTCATAACCCTTCCATCAACTATAACAGTTTCTGTTAACCTACTTTAACTTTGTTCTCCTCAATTAATTTGGGATTTCTTTAAAGAGGAGGTTCCGGGGGTGGCAAAGCCCCCCCGACAAAGTAACGAGGCCTATTAGGTTAGGTTATGTTAGATTGGTTCAGTTACTGTACAAACCTAAGTCCAGGTAACTCAGCCTACTAGGTTTGGTTAGGTTGGTTTTTTGCTGTAAAAACCTGTGATTTATGTTTAAAGCAAAGGGAGGTACAGGAGGAGGTGAAGCCCCCCACCTTGGCCAGGTAACGCAGCAAACTAGGTTAGGTTAGGTTGGGTTTAGGTTGGTTAGGTTATTATGATAACCTGTACAAAGCTTTTTCTTTTGGTTGCTGTAACGTTTAGTGTGCGTTACAAGTTTCTGACTCTCCTTGCATTATCACTCTTCTGCATGTTACCGTTCGCAAAGTTTCCTCCTTTCCTTTGCAGATTCTTATACAAACCCCTTTCATTTACCCCCCAACCCCTCTTCTCTCAACCCACCACTAGCTTTACTCCAACGTAGGCCTGTGTTTAATAATTTGAATAACTGCGTATTTTGTTTCAGTACACTGGCTGATTCCTTGCCGTAAACTGAACACTCCATTGAACCTATAACTCGCACCCCTTTGCCCGTTACCTGCAAGTACTGTTACGTCAAATGCTGGAATGGAATTTGACGTATATTGTTACGGCAGTTACGAGATGTTAATTCAGCTGTCTCAAGATTACTGCCTTTTAAAAAAACCCAGAATTTTAGTTCCCGGTGCGGTAGTGGCTGCAGGCTGGATGTTCAGAACAAAAGCATTCAGTTGCAGCAAAATCCACTGCTCCCCCAGAAACAGGCTTGGAGTCCCTAAGGTAAGTCTGGTGGGGCTTGGTTTATTAGTGTATCGAATTGTTTTTTTTTCTTTCCTTTTTACATTTTGTGAGTTGGGAGAATCTGCGGACAGATTGGTGCCTTGGAAATACATTTTCCCTGTACTTTTAGGGCCGTTGGTAAAGGAGATGTTTTTTTTGCCGGCCTCTTATTCTTCCTAATGCTTTCCTAACCTCCCGCATACCCTCCTCTGTTTCCTCGGTGCTAGTACATTCTGTGTTTACGCCGAACCTTCTCCCTGCCCCCACTGCCGCTTCCCACCTATAGGAGGCAAATAACACTTGGCCGACAACAAACAAATGCTTGTCCTTTTTCAGTAGCCCTAAAGGTACAGGAAAAACCAATTTCCAAGGTAAAAACAGGCGCAGAGTTAATACTTGGAAATACGTAGGAAAAATCCATTTCCAAGGGAATAGTCCGTGCAGAGTAATCCTGTAGTTTTCCCTGGCTTTGGTTTCCCACCTGACCTCATTTTGTGCTTCTCTGGTCCCATTCTGACTTGGGGCATCACAGTCTGTTTGTTGCTTATAGCCTACATGACCTTGACCCTGACCTTGGGCTAGCTACAGCCCACCTGACCTTGAGGGTGGATGCCTAGGTTAAGGACCTGGCACCCTAGGTTAGGTTAGGGGAGGTTGGTTGGGCCATTTACAAAGAAACAAAAGTCAGGAATGTTCAAAGCTCACATTAAAACAATCCCATAAGGGCAACATCCCTACGGCCCCTCCTACCAGCAACCCCTTTCTTTCCTTTTACTGTACCTCCATTCATATTCCCTTTCTTCCACCCTACTTTCCTTAGTCCTCTCCTAACAGTTGATTCATAGTGCATCTGCAAAAGGTTTTCCCCCTGTCACACCTTTCAGACCTTTTCATTACTCTCAATTTACCTTTCAGCTTTGAATGACCTCATAGGTCCAGTGCATGGCCTTTGGCCTAAGTATTCTAACCTGACCTGACCTAGAGTTCCAGGTCCTTACCCTGGTGTATGGTCTTTTGTGGTACCAAAGCTCATGTCAAAATATTAGAAATTATTTTTTTTCAAATCAGTAATGTTATAATGATGGTCGAAAGTAAAGTTTGACCAGAAATGAGAACAGTCTTCATTTTAGCAGAGTGAGTCAAGTTTTTGTTGTGCTTCTGTTTCCTTTCAAGTTGAACTTGAGGCATTGCAGTTTGGCTTCAGGGCAAGGTTTTAAAACTTGGCATGTTGGTGTTTTCTGTTCTGGAGTAGCTGAACCACCGAAGTTGTTCTTTGAAGGTTACAGAAGAATCTGTTGTCACTCCTTATTGAATGTTTAATTTACTAGGCCTTTGGGCACCTGTAAAGCTTAGATTAGTTGTGTTTTAACTAATATTTTTTTCTAATGCTGTATTCCTCACTCCTCTGGACTGTGGAACAGTCTCCCTGAGGATGTCATGCAATCAGAACTTCTTCAGAAGGTCAAGCAAAGATCCATTGCATTACTACCCTAATACTATTCTTCTTGCATTTTAATAATCCACTTACATTTTTATCTTTTAATTTATTAATTTAAAATTTATTTATTCTTTCCCAATAAGTGATCTCTTTTTCTGTATTGACCTCTACTTACTGTTACTTTCAAATGAACACCTTAATAATATTCTTTGGAAGCTTCTTGAATTTCAAGTCACGGCCCCTTCAGTGGGTTTGTTCCATATGCATGGTGTTCATCTTCATCTTCTGAATAATAATAATAATAATAATAATAATAATAATAATAATAATAATAATAATAATAATAATAATATTAAATACAGCTTGATGGGTAAGCTCATTTTCTGCAGTTAGTCAAAGGCTGGTTTGAAACCTCTACTGTAGAATACTGTAGTTATGTCTGGTCAGTGTCATCGTAAATCAAAATAAGAAAATGGGTAACAGATCTCATGTTCATCAGTCAAAGTTTCTGTACAGGAACAACTTTATGGCCTCAGTTTAGGTTTGGTAGCAGATACACAGACAGACTCCCTTTGCTGTCACTTGCTCCACCTGCTTGACATTTTGGACCTCTTGTGACGCCTTTCCTCAATATCACACTCCCAACACGTGTAAATGTCGAGGTTGGTCTTAGGAGCTTGTGCCAGCACTGTTGGCTGATTCATTCAAATGTAGACCAAAGCGAGTGTTGGCAAATTTCAGTGCTCAAAAGATGAACTTTTGAGCAAACTGACTACTGCAGTCAGAATGTGATTGACCACAATCTCTTTTAACGCCACATGCATTGCACTGTAGGCATTACTTGGGGTTCTTTGAAGTGTCCCTTCCAGGGCCCATAGCTGCTTCAACCCCTTTAACTGTACCTCCGTTGAGGTTTTCCTTCCTCCTGTCCCACTTTTCAATCCTTTCTACTCTCAATCTCTATTTCAGCGCTGAATGACCTCATAGGTCAAAGTGCTTGGCCTTTGGCCTAAAGTCCATATTCCGTTCTGTTCCATAATCTCCTTATGGTTATGGCTGCCCTGGATGTGACTCGATAAATATTTAGTGTAGTCTGGAAGGATGGTCAGTCAAGCATTTTTGCCTTTATCATGCCAGGACATTTCTCTTGTAGAGTAGGGACATGACTATTTAGTATAAGGTCTACCTGAGCTATACTTCTAATGACAGGTTTGTCTTATTAAGATAATCCCTCATTTTTTCTTGTAATAGGTGCAAATGATCAGTGCACCTCAGTTGTGTATTTACTAAAGCTACGCAGATCCTTTTGGTGCGACAAAGGCCTGAGTGTAGGCTAGGCTATACCACTGGAAGTACTTTAGTGTAGCTGCTGGTTTTCTTCCCCATTTATACCCTGTGATGGTATATTTTATCAGCCATCAGTATTTGTATGAGGCCAGAAGCCAAAATATCATCATTATTATTATTATGGCTGTCTTACTGAAAACCATTTTGAAGTATTTTAATTCATTTTGCATTAAATTTCCTCAAATATCAGACTTGACTTAATGCTGAAAGCGTTACGTCATGATTGAAAGCAGTGCTGCTGTTGCTGAAAGGACACTAAGGAACAGCCTTGAATGCTACCTAAAGGACCCCATGAAAGGCACACTGTCTTCTGTTCAACATTCTTGACTGATATGAAATTATGCTTCGGTTTTGTGGCTTTGAATGACTTGGAAAGTAAAGGTATCTTTCCCAATGGCTTCTATTTATTTACTGATATTTTTTCTTTCAGAGTTGAAGTTCTGCAGCAGCACTTTGCATCAGTCAAGATGGACGATAACACTTTGGATTAATGCTGGCTATTAACTCACTGAGCTGAGGAGCAGGTAAGCCTTTCAAAGGGAAGCTTTTCCATCTCTGGTTATGCCTGTATGTGTACTGTAGTCTGTCAGTTGTCAACTTTCCACATTTTGTCTTCAGAACCACAGGGTTCATTTCAACGAGACTTGGCATCACTCCTTAGGTCAAGGGTCAGAGTTTGTCCAAAAAAGGTGCCACATCTTTGAAGGGGAGATCATTGTAAAATATTGACAACAAGGTTAGGTCAGTTGGAAAAAAATTGTCTAAAATAATCTGTGTAGGGGATTAGTGACATCGGTGCACCTCATGCAGTGCACTGTAGGCATTACAAAAGGTTCTTTGCAGCATCCTCTCTGCCCTAAGCTGCAATCCCTTTCGTTCCTTTTACTGTACCTCCATTCATATTAGCCTTCTTCCATCTTACTTTCCTCAACCCTTCCTAACAATTGTTTTATGGTGCAGTTGCTTTGAGGTTTTCCTCCTGTTACACCTTTAAACCCTTCTTTACTCTCAATTTTCCTTTCAGTGCAGAATAACCTCATAGGTCCATAAATCTTAGGTTCCCTAAAATTTCCAGACATGAAAAACTAACTTGACAGTTTCCTAAAGTAGTATACTGTACTGTAGATTCAGATGTTCAATCCAGGGCTCCCAGGGCTACGATAGAACCCCAGTAGGGGTCCAGGGTTCATTTGTAAAGTAGGAAGTGTGAGAGTCCTGTCTGTCCTAAGTCAGAAGTGTGATCAGTGATATATCATTTTCTGTATGTGAACTTATACTTGTGCCATGATACTCATTCTGGTGTCAACAGGTAAGTTTCTATTGTTGCTCAAAAAGACAAAGGTCAGAATGATGAGTTTGAAAATGTCCAAAAACAATCAAAGCACCGCAGAGGCCTATGAGGTTGCATTTTGCATGAATTGTCATCAAATCATCTTCATATAATCAAATTTCATATAGGATAAATCTTGGTCCATGGCAAGGGTCATTTCAGTAGGAATACATTGGACGAGTCTTATCAAAAGGTGTGGATCAGGAGAATGCTATGGCCTGTGGGCTTCTTGTCCTATTTTACAGTTCCAGTTAGTGGACCAAAACTACTTGGCCATTTCTAGGGTTGTAGAGCTGTCTTGAGGCATTTGTTCTTGAGCTAGGAACAATGTGTAAAAAAAATTATTCTGACAAAGGTTGAGTTGATACAGTGTGACAGGAAGATGGATGAGGTGAGACAACTTTGAGATCAAAGGACTGAAGCAGGGAACAGTTCAGAAATAGAAATCAGAATACAAATACTGTAGATATACCTTTTTGCCACAGGGACATCTTAAAAATGTGCATTACTCCCTTAAATAGTTTTATCTACTGTGTGTGTCCATACAAAAAAGAGTAGCTTTATTGTAACTCAATTTCAGTTGATACATTTTTGCTGTAACATTTTATTGAGGCAGTCATATGTGGGGTGAGTATTTTAATGCTGAATCAGGTGCAAGTTCTAGTTTGAGTACATCTACTATTGTTAGTTTTACACTCAGAAATATGCTGAATACAGTGAGCATTATTGCAGCCCCAAGGTTTTACACACATCAGTGAACAAGTCCTGTGGTTTTGAAGATTTTGTTCCTTGAACATCACATTGTAATGTGCCATTTGTGCTTCTTTAACTGGAGATTTTGTTGGAAGTTGTCCTGAATCCAGTTCCATTTTTGATTTGCCAATACAGTACCATCCAACTTACAACCTGCTCGACATACGACCACTTGCACTTACAACCTTACTTCTGGCAGCGGGGCTGGGGAGGCTGATGCATAAGAGTACCCGCCCTATAACACTTGACCACTGAGTTGCTTGGCAATGCACTATCTTAGGAGAGCTCTCTCATCACTCAGGCAGCATCACTGGGAGTTACCCTGGCCTATCAGTAGCATCATACAGTATTAACTGTACTGTAGACTCAATTGTAAACCGATTTACGTTAAAATCAACTTCGACATGAGTGCAGGAAACTAACCCTGTTGTGACTTGATGCCTACCTGTCCTTTATATACATTACATAAATAATTAAAATATATCAGTAGAAGTACATTATGGTAAAAAAATTGAAATGACTCTACATTACATTACAGTACTATGTAGGTACTTTATATAGCAAAGGTTTGATATTATGCTCTACCCATCATGTAGACCATTTTCTAAGGTTCGACTTACATCCATTTAGACTTCAAACCGGCTGGTCGGAACCAAGCTTGGTTGTAAGTAGGATGATACTTGTGAGCGTCTTTCGCAGCACAGTAAGTCTAGAATTTTTTGCTAAGCTATCTTACCAGGTGAAAATGTCTGTTCTTGAATACTGTTATGTACAGTGTGATGTTGATTCATACTTAGATTACTGGTCCTATGTGTTATGAAGATAAAATACAGCTTTGTTCATGACACTTACCTGCCAGATATATATATAGCTGTATTTCTCTGGGAGGCGGGAATCGGGAACCATTCCCATTTTCTATTCAGATTTTCTCTGTCGCCGGTACTGTTAACATCTGTTACAGTACCTCCGCCTCTGGATTTCGTTAACTTGCATATTTCCACTTAAGTATTCTCTTGACTTTTGGTATTGGATCTTGGACTGTGGATTGGCACACGCTTTTTTCTGGACTGTTGTTGATTTTGCTTATGACTACTCTTTAAATATGTCTGGTTCTAGTTCTGCTAGTTTTCGTGTATGTTGCATGAGTGATTGTAAGGTGAGGCTACCGAAAGCTTCGGTAGACCCTCACTCGGTTTGCTTGAAGTGTAGGGGGCATGTTTGTCTAATAGATGATCGATGTAAGGAGTGTGAACCTTTATCTGATGCGAGCTGGAAGTCGTATGATTCGTATGTTCGCAAGTTGGAGCGTGACAGGGTCAGGAGGTCCTCCTCCAGGAGTGTGTGCAAGAGTCAGGTTATTTCCTCTCCTGATAATCCTAATGTAGTTGATGTTGCACCTGTCCCTGTGGTTTTGCCTTCGGGCCCTGATGTTGTGTCTGCGGAGGGTTTGGCCCTGGCGGAGATCATGAATTCCATCCGTGCGCTCGAAAACAAAGTGACATCTCTTCAAAGTGTTGTGAAGTGTAGTGCTCCCCCCAGTGTTGTGGAGGGAGCGTCAGATCGGCCCCATAATGCTTCTAGGCCTGGACCGCTGTCAGACTCCCAGGACTCGGGGAGAAGGCATGTCGAAAGCCGCAAGAAGGTTACGGGGCTTCCCACCAGTCTGACGTCCCTTCGGCAGGTCCTGTTGTCGCTTCCCAGGCTGCCAGAGATCGTGCTTCGGCACACATTCTCAAGGACTGCTTTTCATCCTCCGAGGCGTCCTCCCCTCGTAAGGGGTGGAACTCTCGTAAGGACTCTCGTCCTCTGTAGAGGAGCTGTGTTCAAGAGGACGCTTCTCGTCAGTCTTCTTCGTCTGTTGGTTATCTTGAAGCTTTTCCACCGCAGAAGAGGACTAGGACTTCGTCTGACGAGGACGTTTCTGAGCGCCCCAGTCGCTCTAAGGAGAGAACCTTTCTTGCTCCTGTGAGGAAGATGAAGGCGTCCCCTCGCCCATCGTCTTCCCATAGGATTGTCTCTCCCCCCAGACTTGATTCTTCTCCATCTAAGAAGATTTTGTTGGAGATGCAGCGGCAGTTGTCTTCTCTTATTGCTGAGAGGGACTCTGCTCCTCGTCGTCGCAAGGACTTGACTTTGCCCGTCAAGAGGTCCAGGAAGTCTGCATCTCCTGCTCCTTTTTCTTCGTCTCCATCTCCTGTGTCGTCGCCTTGTCGCCCTCTTAGCTCACAAGTTCCCCGTCGTGACGCTCATCAACGTGACGCTTCGCGAGCTGCTTCCCGGGACGCTTCGGTTGCCGCTCTTCAGGATGCTTCTGTGCAGGACGCTCTTCTGGTTTTTGGGCGGGACGCCCAGATGGACACTCTTCAGGACGCTCTCCAGGACGCTCCTCAGGACGTCCCTTCAGTTGCTCTTCAAGACGTTACGGAGCATTCTCTTTCGTCTGGGAAAAGAAGATCTCTTCTTCGTATCGGACCTCAAGGCCTTCGTTCCCCTAAAGTGTTGGGTGACTCGGTTGTTTCTCCGGCTGTGGCGGGAGAGGTTTCTGGCGAATCGGATCCTGCTGACGTCGAGCCCTCGTCTGCTTCCTCTACTTCCGATTATCAAGTCTTAACCGGACTTCTTAAAGACTTGTTCGGAGACAAGTTTAAACCCTCGGCTCCTCTTTCTCCTTCTCAGTTAGCTTCTTCCAAAGCGAGGAGAGCGCCAGGGTTTATGAAGATGACTTCTTCGTTGGCGACCAAGAGGGCTTTTAAGAAAGTCAACGTGTGGATGGAGGAACGGAAGTCCCATGGCAAGACCTCTTTTGCAGTGCCTCCGTCTAAGCTTTCCGGCAAGGCTGGTATGTGGTATGAGACGGGAGAGGATATCAGTCCTAGAGTTCCTTCCTCTTCTCAAGGGGATTTCACCAGCCTTGTCGACGCTCCCAGAAGGTGGCATCTGTCTACTGCTAAGGTTTCTTGGACTTTGTCAGAGACAGATCATCATCTCAAGGGTCTCTTCCGCACCATGGAGGTGTTTAATTTTTTGGACTGATGCTTGGGAGCTTTAGATATTAAGCTTCGGAGCTCTGATTCAATTAGCCTGGGGGAGCTCTCTAGTGTCCTTAACTGTATGGACAAGGCAGTCAGGGATGGATCAGAAGAACTGGCGTCTCATTTTGGTACGGGCCTCTTAAAGAAGAGGGCCTTGTTTTGCGACTTCACATCTAAGTCTGTCTCTCCTTCGCAAAGGGCAGAGTTATTGTTCGCCCCTTTGTCCAACCATCTTTTCCCCCAGTCTTTGATTCAGGACATCTCCTCGAGTCTTAAGGAGAAGGCCACGCAAGATCTTCTGGCACATTCTTCGAGACGTCCTCCAGCTCCTTCTTCTTCTTCAGCTTCAGTTTTGTCCGCCAGGAAGAAGAAGCCCTTTCGCGGAGGAACTTCTTCCTCTAGATCGTCTCCGCGAGGAAGAGGTTTCACTAGAGGAGCGGCCCCCTCAAAACCTAGGGGAAAAAAGTGACTCCTTACGCCTCCAGACACCAGTAGGAGCCAGGCTTCTTTATTTTGCAGGAGCCTGGAGAACGAAAAGGGCGGACTCCTGGTCTCTAAGTGTTCTAGAGAAGGGTTACAAGATCCCCTTTCTCGTGTTGCCACCCCTTTGCACGTCGCCCGGGGATCTGTCGGCTTCTTACCACCGAGAGAAGCAACAGATTCTTTTAGACCTCCTGGAGCAGTTGATAGAGAAGAGAGCCGTGGAACAAGTTCTGAAGTTGGATTCTCCGGGGTTCTACAACAGACTATTCTTAGTCCCGAAACAGTCGGGAGAGTGGAGACCGGTCTTGGATGTAAGCGTCTTGAATCGCTTTATTTCGAAAGAAAAATTCAAGATGGACACGCCCCAGTCGGTTCTCGGGGCTTTAAGACCAGGAGACTGGATGGTCTCTCTGGACTTACAGGACGCGTACTTCCATGTTCCCATACATCCTCAGTCAAGGAAGTACCTGAGGTTTGTGCTGGGGGGACGAGTCTTCCAGTTCAGAGCTCTCTGCTTCGGTTTGTGCACTGCTCCCATGATCTTCACGGTGATCATGAAAAATGTTGCTAGGTGGCTTCACCTGGCGGGTGTTCTTGTTTCGTTCTACCTGGACGATTGGCTCATACAAGCCTCTTCTCGGGGGAAGTGTCTGGAGGACCTGACTTTGACGCTGAATTTGACGAAGTCCCTGGGACTTCTTGTGAACCAAGAAAAGTCCCATCTGATCCCGACGCAGTCCATCGTCTATCTGGGGATTCAGATGGATTCAGTGGCTTTTCGAGCTTTTCCATCCCGAGAACGGCAACTGCTTTGCTTAGAAAAAGTTTCGTCCTTCCTAGGGAAGGAAACATGCTCGGTGAGGGAATGGATGAGTTTGCTGGGGACCATTTCCTCGCTGGAGAAGTTTGTTTCCCTGGGGAGGCTTCATCTCAGACCGCTCCAGTTTTTCATGGCGGAGATCTGGAGGGACAAGGAGGATCTGGAAGAGACATTGACGATATCTCCTTTAATCAAGGATCATCTGAGGTGGTGGTTCGACCCCTTAAAGCTTGCGGAAGGGGTTTCTCTTCGTCTTCAGAGCCCCGACCTAGTGTTGTTTTCCGACGCGTCCAGGGAAGGATGGGGAGCAACACTAGGAGGGGAGGAAGTGTCAGGCACCTGGAGAGGGGAACAGGTGTCCTGGCACATAAATCTCAAGGAATTGGGTGCTATCTTTCTGGCCCTTCAATTCTTCGAAGACCGAGTTTCAGGCAGAATTGTCCAAGTAAATTCGGACAATACCACAGCTTTAGTGTACCTTAAAAAACAGGGGGGTACTCGATCCCGTTCCCTGTTCATCCTAGCGAGGGAGATCCTGCTTTGGACTCATGCTCGGGGGGTCACAATTCTCACGAGGTTCATTGCGGGCGTGGAGAATATCCGAGCGGACCTTCTCAGTCGGCAACATCAGCTTCTACCGACCGAGTGGACCCTTTACAAGGAGGTATGTTTAGAGTTGTGGAGGATATGGGGACGTCCTCTAGTGGACCTCTTTGCTACGTCCAGGACGACAAGACTCCCCCTTTATTGCTCTCCTGTCCTAGACCCAGGAGCGTTAGCCAGAGACGCCCTCCTCTGGGACTGGAAAGGCCTCGACCTTTACGCTTTCCCTCCCTTCAAGATCCTGGGAGAAGTGATAAGGAAATTTGCAACGTCAGAAGGAGCAAGGATGACTTTAATAGCCCCCTTCTGGCCAGCAGCGGATTGGTTCCCAGAGACCTTGGCCTTCCTAGTGGACTTTCCAAGGACGCTTCCACTGAGGGTGGACCTTCTCAGGCAGCCGCATTTCGAAAGGTTCCACAAAAACCTCCCCGCTCTGAGTCTGACTGCGTTCAGACTATCACAAAGCTGGCAAGAGCAAGAGGTTTTTCGAGAGCAGTGGCAAAGGCTATCGCCAGTGCCAGGAGACCACCTTCAAATGCGGTCTACCAGTACAAGTGGGCTGTTTTTAGGAAATGGTGCAGGAGTAAAGGAGTTTCCTCAACCACGACCTCTGTACCACAAATAGCTGACTTCCTTTTTTATCTCAGGCATAAGAATAAACTGGCAGTCTCGACTATTAAGGGCTATAGGAGTATGCTATCGGCAGTCTTTAGGCACAGAGGCCTGAACTTGTGCAACAACAAGGATCTTCACGATCTACTGAGATCCTTCGAGACTGTCAAAATTCCTCAACTCAGGACGCCTTCTTGGAATCTGGATGTTGTCCTGAAGTTTCTTATGTCAAGTGCGTTTGAACCTCTGTCTTCGGCTTCCCTCAAGAACGTGACTAGGAAAGCTGTCTTCCTAACGGCTCTGGCGACAGCTAAGAGGATTAGTGAAGTGCAAGCCATTAGCAAACATATTGGCTTTAGGGGTCCTAATGCTGTATGCTCCCTAAATCCTTTGTTCTTAGCCAAGAACGAAAATCCTTCAAACCCTTGGCCCAAGTCTTTTGAGATCAAAGGTTTGACGGAGATGCTTGGGCAAGAGTCAGAGAGAGTCCTGTGTCCTGTCAGGGCTCTCAAGTTCTACTTAGCCAAGACCAAGGAGACTAGAGGCTCATCGGACAGTCTGTGGTGTTCGGTGAAGAGACCTGATCTTCCCATGTCTAAGAATGCCTTAGCATTCTTTTTAAGAAGTACTATTAGAGAGGCTCATTCCTCCTGCCTAGAAGGTGACATGAGACTTCTGAAAGTAAAGGCTCATGAAGTAAGAGCTATCGCGACTTCGGTGGCTTTCCAAAAGAATATGTCCCTGAATGATATTCTTGGTGCCACCTTTTGGCGAAGTAATTCAGTGTTCGCTTCGCATTACTTGCGGGATGTGAAGACGACATTTGAAGACTGCTCTTCGCTGGGACCATACGTTTCCGCAGACACGATGTTGGGAGAAGAGGGCAATACTCATCCTATCCTTTAGGGGTTAGGTAGTATTTTTTAATCTTGTTGTTGTGTTTTTTGGTTGTTGGGCGGCCATTGAGATGGACGTCCCAATTTTTTAGCCTATGTTAGGTTCATTGCCTTAGATAGGTCAGTCAGGTGGTTGGTCGTTGCTCCTTTTCCCTCTGTATGGTCGCATGATCTAGTCCTATTGTGGTCACGCCCCCGTGGACAGGTCATCTAGATCTCTCCAGCTTTATAGGTCCCTACCTTGCTGGAGACTCTAGAAAAGCAGAAGCAGGCTTGGGTGACAGATAACCTCGAAGTCAGCTATGCTAACAGGTAAGGAACCAAGGCGTCAATCGCCTACATTTCTTTGTTTCCTAAATCCTATTCTGTCTCTTCCCACCTCCAACGGTGGGATTCAGCTATATATATATCTGGCAGGTAAGTGTCATGAACAAAATGATATTTTAATAATAAAATAAAGTTTGTTCATACTTACCTGGCAGATATATATACTTTTAGTGCCCACCCGCCTCCCCTCTTGAGACAGTGGCACTAGAAAATCTGAATGGAAAATGGGAATGGTTCCCGATTCCCGCCTCCCAGCGGCGGGAATGAGTACTAACCACCTGGACACACTGCGTGTGCCGCGAGTTTTGAAATTCTGTCGGATTTCGGGGAAATACAGCTATATATATATCTGCCAGGTAAGTATGAACAAACTTTATTTTATTATTAAAATATCATTTTTGTTTTTTTATTATTTTAGATTGCACTCCGTAGCTACTCTATTAATTACTGTGATAGCACTGTTGCTGGTTTGCAAGATCTAACTTCAGGCTAAATCATGATCTAAACTTAAAATTGGGCCACAGGTTAAATGGCTTCAATACAGGTTGGATAGCTTCTACTACCTGTTCACCTCCTCCATACCTTAGGCTCCTTGGGCCTCTTATTACTTGTTGGGACATCAACCTCCTTGGGTATGTTGCCAGCTTCATGATCAGTCACAGGAGTTGGAACCAACTGTCCATTGAAATTTTGCTCACTATCCAAACATGGACGAGACCCAGTGTTGCCCAACTTCACTGATTGAAACAAATGGCTTAGCAAACATTATACGGCTAATTGGTGGTCAACTCTTCAGTGACTGTCCATATCCATGTAAATGTAATCAGCGTGGTTCCTATCATTTTGACTCCATTTTGACCAAGTATTCTCTCTTCCCCCAAACTTACAATCACTGGGAAGTTTCATTCGTTTTGTTTTGCTTCCCCACAACCAGTTTTTCAGCTTGGAGTGAGCTTGGGTGTGAAATTTCATGCTGGTATCATTTCCATTGCAAACTCTGTTGTGTTCAAGTAAATGCCATTTGTGTGTGTGCTAATTTTGGGATGCCATTGTTACATAAGGTGGGCCATGAGGCCAGAGGTGGTTCCTGTGACAAACTTCTGTTGAGTGGGAGAGAGATTAAGACAGACACTGTGTGTGTTTGTTAGGCAGATTTTCATTTTAAATTCTGTACTGAACCAAGTCAAAGTTGTAGGCTCATAGGCTTACCCTTAAAGATATGTCATGAAATGTAATGTAAATAAAGTAGTAAAATTAGAGAAATTAAACAGCTAAGTGTGAATTGAGCAAGAACCTTTATATAATATTGTGTGTAGTGTGTCACACAAGGCATGCTGCAGTACATGTCTGTAGGATGACAGGACTGTCAAGCTGCTCCTGACACCTTCCTTGTCCAGTCTGAGAAAGCACTGAGCTCTTTTGGAAGCATAGCATAAACCCTGTTTGGAAGCTGTATGACTTTAGTTGTGAAATATTGAGCTTTTTTGCATCACTGGATTTCTGTTCTCCTTTGAATGTGGATATAATGACGTGGAACTCTCAATTTGACTTACTGCCTGGATATGCGAAAGAAATTCCACTGGCCAATATTGCACTGGGGCCTGTTATTAGCACAATAGTTTGTCCTGAGTCTTTCATCAGTGTGATTAGTCCAGTATTCACTGATGCTGGGTAGATTTATTGCTACCTTTGATTATAAGCCTTTTTCCCCCATAGGGGGTAATGCCACCTGTGCACCCCATACGGTGACTGTAACCATTACTTGAGGTTCTCTGCGGCATCCCTTCAGTCCCTAGCTGTAACCCCTTTCATTCCTTTTGCTGTACCTCCATTCATATTCTCTCTCTTCCATCTTACTTTCCTCAACCCTCTCCTGACAATTGTCTCGTAGTGCAAGTGGTAGGTTTTCCTCCTGTTACGCCTTTCAGACCTTTACTCTCAATTTTCCTTTCAGCACTGAATGATCTCATAGGTCCCAGTACTTGGCCTTTGGCATCAGTTTATTGTATTCCTGTCAGCCTTTCTGCATGCTACTTTTAACCCTTAAGGGAAGGGCTCCCCTCGAAGTAGGTTCCTTCACGTGGTGAGGGGGTAAGGGGCCCTGGCTTTTTTTCTTCGTTCTTACGAAGAATAAGAGCCCGGGCCCTGACGGATCACCTACAAACCTTTCGATTTAAATGGCGTGGATATTTTCACTTTCGTACAAATTTCTTGGACCTGGTAAATAGGAAAAGGTATCATAGCTGGGATTGGGTTTATATCCGAAGCTAAATAGTGAGAACCGTGGCAGGACCATCAACTGCCCGATAATGTTCGGACCTGAGTTTTCAGGCGGAACTATTCTACGGGACTGAACCACGGATTCCAGGGGGGTCTAGTTCTGGGAATAGGACTCTCGGCATTCTGTCCGGTTTGCCCATAATGTGATTAGGGTGGGGATGATTGTATTCTAGTAATGCTCTCAGTCTTATCAAGCGGGTTGGCTTACACTTGAGCCACTCTAATCATGTTGTGCCATCCCCTTTGGGGTAGGGTAGGGATGCGGACATTTGGGAGTCTGTTCTCACTTGTGCCATTAGTGGAGGAATGAACTCCATGAAAGGCTGATGATATCTTTTTAAGGTTTTCAGGTTTACTTTCTTTTTTTTTTACTTTTTTTTTTTTTTCTCTCTCAATCTTTATGACCAGTAAGTTTAAGGATTTGAGTACCCCTGGACCCTTTGATGGTAGCGAATCGGCACGGTTGACAACCATTGGAACCTCATCTGACAACCCTTCTTTACAAAAGTCAAAAATTCAGAATGCAATAACACTGGAACCATATGCTCCAGTACAAAGGAAACCAGTAAAAAGTAAATACCGTCTTGACCCAACCTTGACTCACTTTGACTCCCTCTTTGGGAGTGACAGTTGGTCAAGGTTTCTAACCCTAGAAACTGACCAGAAAATATCGGCACTCAAGTTGGAAAATTATTTATTAAGCAGACACTCTACGACTGAAATGTCGTTTAGACAAATAAAAGAAAAGACTTGGCTTATAGAGGCCACGACAAAAAGTCAATCTGAAAATTATTTATCAATAAAAAATATAGATAACATAAATATAAAAATAAAAAAACATGATACTATGAACAGTATTCAGGGTACTATTGTACTTCCTGAGAATAATAACGAGCCAGTTGAAAAGCAAATACTGTTGGACTCACTTAAAGAGATACCCCAAAGTACAGGATTGCGAACTATATGATCTGCCAAGTAAAGAAAAGAATAAACAAGTCTTAAAAATCGCAAAAATAAAATTTGAAGGCCAAGACCTACCTCAGAAAATAAAAATTTTAGGCCAAACCAGAGAAGTAAGACCATACGTCCCAAAGCCGCTACAATGTCAGAATTGCAGCAAATATGGACATGCAAAAAAGTATTGTCGAAATGAACCTGTATGCGCATATTGTGGATCTGAAGAACATGCCACACAATGGAAGTGTGGGGAACCAAAGTGCATAAACTGTGGGCAAAACCATCATGCAAGATCCAAAGAATGTATGTACTATATATATAATACAGAGTTGAAAATATTGCAAGAAAGAACTGGAATGTCTGTAAAAGAAGCTAAATTAGAATTGAAAGTAAGAGGAATTCAAGATCCGTCTAAGAAACGTACATATTCTTTAACAACAAAAACCAACAATGAAACAAAAATGCATACAAATAGAACTAACGGAGCACAGAAAAGTAATTCTCTGGAAGAAATTAATGCCTTGGAAATAAAAACTAAAATGGTAAAGAATAAAGAAACAGGGACAAATGATATGGATAACATTTTATCCAATTCATTTGAAATATTAATGCAAATAGAAACAACACAGGAGGATGCTACTACACAAATAACAGAGGAGGGACCTGATAGACTGGAAATTAAAGATAAAAAAAGGCCATTGGAAAGAACACCACCCAAAACAAAGAAACCAACAATTGTTAGAGAAACGTCAGTCAAAACAAAAACAAGAGATATGAAGAAAGAACAAAAACAAAAACTAGTTAAGAATATTCCATTATCTCCTAAAATAATAGTAAAACCAATGGATACAGATATCCAAAATACCGAAGAAGTGGGAGACAATCATACCTTAGACAACAATGAATATGTCAAAGGAGAAGAGATTACTCCATCACCAGTAATTGACACAACAAGAACAAATAAAGAAAGAAATATACATGACAACTCTTGTGGATGTAATGATTGTTTCATTGCATTGTGCAACGATAACAAAAACATAACAAAAGATGGCTTAACAAACGTTATAAGAAACTTTATGAAATATAGAAAAAAAGAAACCACAGATTTGAGTACCCATGAAAAAGGTTGCATGTGCGTTGAGCACTTAATATATTATAAAGAAAAACAAATGAATGTCGTAAGAAAATTATTAGAAAAAATCCAAATTGATAATACAAAAAAAGAGAGTAAAACTAGACCGTTATAATAAAATATTTTCAATAGCTATATAATACAATGGAACGTAAATGGTCTGCAGACCAGATTACACCTAGGAGAAATACAACGATTACTAAAAGAATACGAACCTATGATATTATGTTTACAACATGTCAACAAAACAATATCAACAATAGGTAAATATACCTTAGCATCTTCATCTAGAGAGGAAGAAGGAAATTTAGGTACTGCTATATATGTACATAACAAAGTATGTTATGACAAAGTACCTGTAAACTTTAATGATCTGCAAATATCGAGTATCAGAATACGAATAAAAAACGATAATTATGTAATTTATAATTTATACAACCAACCCAATAAAAATTATGACTTAGACAAACTTAAAGAATTATCTAATAACACCAAAGAACCTATATTAATAGTAGGTGATTTTAATGCCCACAACCCGATGTGGGACTGTAATTGTACAGACTCAAATAGAGCAGGGAATAAAATAGAAGAATTCATAGATTCATATGACATTTGCTGCATAAATGACAACGAAATCAACACATATTTTTCTAAAACACATGGAACATTTTCCTCAATCGACTTAACTCTATGTACAACAAAAATAGTAGATAGATTAGATTGGAATACAGTTGACGACCTGCATACAAGTGACCATTTCCCAATATTAATTTCATTTTTACAAAATAACCCCACCAAGCATGTCCCTCAATATAACATTTATAAAGCAGATTGGGAGCAATATGAATTCCACACTAGGGATATCCCACCATTTGAATATTCAAAAGACCACAATAAAACTAATAAATTTCTTGTTGATTTCATTACAAATGCAGCTGATAAAGCAATACCAAAATCCAAATCTCATCCAACAAAACACAAAGTCCCATGGTGGTCTGAAAAACTAACAGAATTAATAAAAGTAAAACACCAAATTGGGAGACGATTAGATAATTTGAATAGAAAATTCAGTAAAATAAATAAATCATTACCGATATTAGAAGAAAACTTACAAAAACTGACTATATTATTACTAGAAATTAATACATTAAAACCTCTATATAACAAAGTATCTGCAAAATTTAAAAGAGAAGTAATTCAAGGAAGAATCATTTCATGGAGAAAATATGTATCAGATCTCTCTAATAATACTCCCATACAAAAAATATGGGAAAAATTTAGGAAAATAAATGGTACCCATGTTAAGCCACCTAGACATGCCATAATAAAAGATGGGAAAATAATGCTTGATCCTAAAGAAATAAGTAATGTAATAGGTGAAAGTTTAGCAAAAGTAAGTAGCGACAAAAATTTAGATGAGCATTTCCGAACTAGGAAAAATAATATAGAATTAATAACAATAAATTTTGAAACCATAGAAGATATTTATTATAATAGAAAGTTTAATATGGATGAGTTAGAATTTGCATTGTTGAACAGCAATAAATCTGCCCCTGGAGGTGACAGTATTTGTTTTGAAATGATCTGCCACTTAGCACCTTTGGCAAAGGCATACTTATTAGAGTTTTATAACCACTTATGGCTTCGAAATTTATTTCCTAATGAATGGCGTAAAGCTATAATTATTCCTATCCCCAAACCAGGAAAAGATCCCAGTAATGTAAACAATTACAGACCAATTTCTTTAACTAGTTGTCTATGCAAATTACTAGAAAAAATGGTAAATGCTCGACTAACATGGCACATTCGAGAAAACAAAATTTTGACTCCCACACAATTTGGATCACAATGTAACAGATCGACACTGGATTGTCTATCTAACTTAGAAGATCACATACGAAGAGGATTTGAACGAAAACAAATTACTATAGCCGTGTTTTTTGACATTGAAAAGGCATATGATACTACATGGAGGTATGCAATATTAAAAGCGTTACATGAAAATAACATCCGTGGACATTTACCTATGTTTATCCAAAACTTCTTGACAAATCGCAGTTTTCAGGTGAGAATTGATGATGTTCTGTCTAGAACATTTCCTCTTGAAAATGGTGTTCCACAGGGAAGCGTCCTTAGTGGCACGCTGTTTACTTTAGCAATCAATGATATCAGTAATAATCTACCTATTGGTATTAAAAGTAACCTGTATATGGATGATTTTGCCATATATTATTCAGCATCTCGAATAAAACATGCAGAACGAATGATTAATAAAAGCATAATAAAAATAGATGAATGGGCTTTATCTGTAGGCTTTAAATTTTCCATAGAGAAAACCCAAGCAATCATGTTTTATAAAAATAAAAAGTGGAAAAAAGGAGAAGAAATAGACTTGAAAATCAGAAACCATAGTATACCAATTGGCCAAACAGCAAAATTTTTAGGATTAGTATTTGATACTCATATGAACTGGAAAGCCCACATAACATACATGAAATCAAAATGTAAAAGAGCATTAAACCTAATTAAAAAACTATCAAACACTACTTGGGGAGCCAATAGACATACCCTTACTTTATTGTATAAAGCAACAGTGCTGTCTATCATTGATTATGGAAGTGAAATATATGGCTCGGCATCAGACGCAACGCTGAAAACGGTAAACCCAGTTCATAATGAGGGCCTTAGAATATGTTCAGGAGCTTTTCGATCATCACCAACATCATCTTTACAAGTTGAATGTGGTGAACTACCTCTGTCTCTCCATAGAGAGCTAGTAACAATGAAGAGTGCTCTGAGAATTCAGACAAATGATTCTCCAACTAAAAAATTATTTGGATTAAGAGATGTGTTTATAAACAATCATCCACCTTCTTTCCCAATTAGAGCTACAAGATTGTTTGAGTCGCTAAATATACATATACAATTACCTGTAATAATAAAATCGCCTCCTCCTTGGACAATGAATAAAATGAGAATTTGTACACACTTGAAATATTTATCAAAAAATCATTCATATACTCCAGAATACCATAGACAACATGCAGCAGAGCATATTATCCGAAAAGGTCCACATTACGCAATATATACTGACGGATCTAAGTCACAATACGGAGTGGGATATGCCGCGGTATCCCAAAACAAAACGT
The DNA here is from genome assembly GCA_039081455.1 of Macrobrachium rosenbergii. Classification (NCBI taxonomy): domain Eukaryota; kingdom Metazoa; phylum Arthropoda; class Malacostraca; order Decapoda; family Palaemonidae; genus Macrobrachium; species Macrobrachium rosenbergii. The sequence continues at coordinate 104,110 of JANJGK010001131.1, read as the reverse complement.
ATCAGTTCTCTCTCCCAGACAAAGCTTCTGTATTTACAGCTGAGTTATGTGCAATAGTATCAGCCATAAAAATAATAAGAGAAGTCTCATATAATAATTTTGTAATTTATAGCGACTCCAGGAGTGCTATAGAAGCTATTCAAAGCTATAATCCCAAAAATAATATTGTACAACATATAAAGTTCTCTCTCCATAAATTGTATAATAAGGGAAAAAATATTGAAATATGTTGGATCCCTGCCCATGTAGGGATTAAGGGAAATGAAGAGGCTGATAAAGCAGCTAAAGAAGCGGTCCACATGACAAGAACAAATGTAGACATCCCTATCAGTGACTATACAAGATATATAAAAACAGTCCTTGTAAAAAAATGGCAAAATATATGGAACGAAGAACCTGAAAATAATAAATTAAAACAGATAAAATCCAGTGTTGGAAAATGGAGTTCATCATATCAGAGAGAAAGACAAGCACAAGTAATTCTGACACGTCTTCGAATAGGCCATACTCGTTTGACACATGGACACTTAATGAACAGTCCATGTGGCCCTCTTCCCAAATGCCCAGATTGCAATGTGCTGATAACAGTTAAGCATATACTGTGTGAATGTCCAAAATATAACCTGCAGCGATTATCAAATTTTGGAAATAGACCGATAGAAGAAATTTTGTCAGAATCTTCAACGTTCTCAATAACACCCATTTTAATGTTTATGAGAAGCTGCAAATTAATTGGAAAAATATAAAAAAAAAAAAAATCAGAATAATGAATTTTAAAACAAGTAAATTTTATGATTTTACTAATTTATTTTGAATTTTTATATACCTTTTTAGTGAGTATGTATGGAAGCATGAGTTTAAATGTATTTATTGTATGAGTGTGTTCCAGTATGAAAGCGTATATCTTTTTACAGCTTTTAATTTCATTTTCATTCATCATCATTGACAAGTGACTTATTAGGTCCCAGTGCTAAGCTTCTAGCCTAGACTTGTCATTCCATCCTAATCCTTCGGGCCAGCCCTATGAGAGCTGATGGTCAGCTCAGTGGTCTGGTTAAACTATTTTAATAATAATAATAATGTAATGTGTGAGTGAGTTCCTTTTTGCTGAGTCTCATTCCTAGTTACTCGCCTCCTTCTCTGCAGTCATTCACTGAAGGCTAAGGACCTGGTTATTTTGTTTGCATTGACTATCTTTATTGTTTGTTGTTGATGCTGCAGGATGGATTCATCTTTGTCATTTCCATCATCCTCTTCATTTGTGCATCAATTCCTTCTTCCCTTTAATACACTGCAATTTCCTTCATTTTATCTTATGAGAAGGAAGCCCTTGTGCCAGGTAGGACTAGATCCAACCTAAGAGGGTTAAGTGACACACACCCCTGAAGTCTTTTATGGGGGATCAACAGCAGGTTTTGTGGAGTGATGAGGTAGAAGGATTATGGCAGCATCTGTCCAAAGAGAGAGAAAGGAGGGTGAAAGTGGTGTTAACTGTGGCCCTTGTGATTCAGTCCCTGTCTGTAGACAGGGCCAGATTTCATGAAAGAAAATGTTAGAAAAATCCAATTGCATGAAGCCCTTTTGGGAGGTCAGTTCACTAAGGCTGCCTCTTTCTCATTGCATGAACATCTCTGAAATACAGTTTGTTTCTCTTTACAATGATGACCTCTTTTGAGGAGATGGTCAGCCATTAGGTGGTCGCTGGATACTACCCTGGCTTTTGTAGACTGAAAAGGAGGGGTGAACTACTTAATAATATCTGTGATAATGAGATTTTATTGAGGTATGATTCTGTTTCTTTGTGTATCACTTCATAATGTAGGACCTCAATTGTTTATTTTTAATTGTTCACCACAAAATTAGTGAATTATTTGAAGACTACCAGGCTTCACAATCTCTATTTGACCAGAGAATCAGTGCTTTGCAGTAGTGTCAACATTTGTGGTGTTTTGTAGAGTGTAGTCCCTGTGTGCTGCCTTTTAGTGGTTTTCCTTAAATAGGAAGCAATTATCTGTCTGCATAGCTGATGTTTGTTTAGTTGGCGACATGTTTCGTTATCCCTCTGCATACATCTTTCCAAAATTCAGAAAGATTTTTGTATTTTGATGATATATTGTTATGTTGTAGTTAACTGTTTACTAGCAAAAGTGATGCAGACTGTCTGTAGTGGCTGTATGGTGGGTGTTCCTGTAATGTTGTATAAGCTCTCTATTTTCTGCCTCGGATTTGACTTCTGCTGAGATGAGGAAAACTTCTGTAGCAGTGCCGTCTGCCCCAAGGACTGGAGGATTGTGGTCTTGTAGAGGTGTGAGAAGAGCAGAACACCTGTCACTTGGAAGGGAAGGACACCAAGTCAGAAGTCGCTGTTTCTTTGGACTGATTCAGAGACTCTGCTCAATGAGTCTGGGGGGAAGATTGCCTCTCCTTGTTTCAGGCGAATATTGCTGAAGAACTTTGTAGGCATTGCCGTCCTCCCTAGTAGCAGTTCAGCTTGAGTGGAACGAGAGATCTGTTGTTTGTACTTGAAACGTCATTCAGAAGTTTCGTATTTCCAAAATCGAGTGCCCCATTTTGCTCTGGCACCCTCCTCCCACCCTGTGGCCTGAAAGCTTCCTAGGGCACACCTCTGTTGCACAGCAAGGAATGGGTTGACGGTCATCAGTCCAGGAAAGGGTTTGTGTCTGTGGATCATGAGAAAGATTGAATTGTGTATTATTATTATTATTATTATTATTATTATTATTATTATTATTATTATTATTATTATTTATAAATAGAGACAGTTGCAGAATTGGTCCTAGGTTACTTTCCAAATTTCTTATCACCTTTCAAAATGGTTGAGAGTAGGAAACTATTGTCTGTATAACAATACCTGCAGAATACTGGAGTAAATTGCTTGTGTTTATTTGAGGAGATCTCTGGTTTCATTATTGTACTGTTGCTTGCTAATCCTCTGTCTTGCAGGTGTTCTTGTTCTTGTGAGGCGTTGAGAGTTTTGCTGCATGCTGTTAATGCTGTAAATGCTTTAGGATTCCAGAATGAGAATGAGATCATTTACTGTTGAAGGATATACAGAAGTGTATTATAGCCTTTGGTTTTGCAAGTGACTGCCATCAGTATTACATGTTATAGATTTATAAGAAAAGAGCATTAAGCAAGTTTATAGCTGTGGTGTGCATACCAGTAATGCATTTATGGAAGACATCATCTTGTATTCAGTGGTAAGCTGTCATTCATTTGCTCAAAAGATGATGGAAGTTTGGGTGTAGAGTGTAGGCCTTCTGCTGGTTGGGAAGTATTAGACAGCTTCCAGTTAGGGCATGAAAGATGTGGACTGATGAAGAACGAGTGTGTTGCAGGAACTTAGATTGATTTGGAAGGTATGTGCAAGTGAAGGACTGAGAGAGAGAGGGAGAGAGAGTGTGTTTGGAGGATGCAAGAAGGTTGGGTGTGGGATTGGCTGTTTGCATTTTGCTCCAGGGATGTTAAGGAAATTCTGGATAATGTTGATAGCTGAGGTGGAGAAGACTCTGGTCGTTTCTTCCCTTTGGTTTTTAAAAAAGTTTCTAGCTTGTTGTCTCCCAAGTTTAGCAGATTCTATAGAATTTTATGTCGACATAGTATCTTTGCGGATGAGTGCAAGCTAAGAAATACAGTGCCTGTTCCAAAGAGTAGCATATCTGCAGACTGCAGTAATAACTACAAGCCAGTCTCTATTCTCCCTGTGTTCTCCAAAGTTGCTGAAAATTTATTTTTAAGCCACTGTTATATAAGTATGTGGAATCTAAAGGATTGTTTAGTGATAGTCAGTATGCATATAGGAAGCAGTTAGGTACCTGCGAGGCTCTTTTATACTTGACATGCCATTTGCAAGGGAACCTTGATAAGGGTTTTGAGTGCAGAGTAATTCAAATAGATTTTAGTGCTGCTTTCGACTTAGTAAATCACAAGGCGCTTATTTATAAACGTGAGAATCTTGGAGTGGCTGGATATGTTTTAGGACTACTTCAAGATTTCCCTACAGGTAGGCAGCAGCAAGTTGCTGTGAACGGGATCTTTAGTGAACCAAGACCTCCACAGGGCAGTGTTCTTGGTCCACTGTTATTTTTAGTGTACAAGTGATATTGTTGTTGGCTTGGAAAACAAGATTGTTCAGTATGTGGATGATGCAACACTTGTGGGTGCAGTAAAGTCTCCACTTATGAGAAGTGAAGCTGCCCTCAGCCTCAATCGGGACATGGACCAGATCAGGGAATGGTGTAGTCGGTGGGGTGTGAGGCTGAACTCCCGTAAAGCAAAAACACTATTGATTAGCAGATCTCATACAAATTTTCCACCCCATCCGCCCCTTCAGGTGGATGGGATTCTGCTGAATAAGTCTGAAGCTTTAACTATTCCAGGTGTTACTTTTGACTCACATCTAACTTTTGAGAAACATCTAATGATAGTTTCAGCAAATACTCGTACTGCAAAAAAATTAGTTATTGTTCCTAAGGCCTCAGTGATAAAGAAATGCGAACTGTTTTAGGTCATTTGTGCTTCCTTTACTAGAATACTGTTCTCCGGAGTGGATGTCTGCTTCTGCTAGAGATTTATCTCTTTTAGACAGAGTGGTTTATAATAGTAGCAGTTATGACTTGAACCATCGATGGATGGTCTCTTGCTTGTCACTTTTTCGTAAGTTGTATTTCACAGAGATCTTTCACATTCAGAATTGATCTCTGATCCCCTTTACCTGCCGAGAGAGAGTAACCAGATTCGCTGAACAGCAGCACCAGTATGCAGTAAATGTGTCTTGCTGTTGAACTTCTCAGTTCCAGAGGTGCTTTATTCCTCACTCCTTGGATTGTGGAACAGACTCCCCAGAGGAAGTCGTGCAACTGGCACTTTAGAAGTTCAAGTAAAGGTGCAGTACATTACTACCCTAATACTATTCTCCTTGCATTTTAATACATTTCAATGTATTTGTTAATTTATTAATATATTTTTTTCTTTTTTAATGAGTGGGGTCTCTTCTTTCTGTATTTTCCTTGACCTCCTCTCACTTCTTCCTAATGAACACCATATGCTTTGGAAGCTTGAATTTCAAGTCAATGGCCCTTTGGTGGGCTTGTTCCATATGAAGAGGTTTCATTTTCGGAATAACAATAATGTGAGACTTTCTGGTCATACAGACTCATTCATAAGATTACCCCTATTAACCCAAAGAGCCACTTCAATGTTGAGTTTTCCAGGTATTCCAGGGAAAGTCTGCTGCATTGTTTTTGCAAAGGAGAAAGGTGGTTGGTCTACCTCCAGTGTGGATTCCATTCCATGTCAAATCATGTGAGGTAAAGCTGCTTTTTTAGTGAATTGTTATGAAAAGGTACAAGTTCACTTATCACTGCTGAGATGTAGACAGAATGGAGCTACCAGTGCCTTTCTGTCATACATGGATGTTCATCTCAGTTGGAGGTTCCTGGCCTGGCCCAGATTTTATCTGGCAATGTCTACTGCAGGACTGAAATCACAGCTTTGCGGAAGGTCATTGTGGTGGTCTTGAACATGGGAACAGACAACATTAGAACTAGACTTTTTTCAGCAATGGCCTGTTCAAAGCTGACTTCAACAACATTGAATATTTTATTAGATAAGCTTTGACACTTTTTGAAAATTTTGTTCCACACTTTTTGAAAATTTTGTTCCAGTTTCTTGTTCATTGTTTGGGAATATTCATTTAGGCTTTTGGAACAATGCAGTGTTATGAAAAAGGACTCTTATTTAGCTTAGCTCTTTGCCTCACAGACTGGATATTCCTTTAATCTTTTGTCTGGGGATGAGGACTGATGCTCTACACGCAGCTGGCAAAAGATATATTCATTTGTGAAAGTAGATTTCTTTCAGTGCTTGTCAACGATGACATGCCCATTCTTATTGTTCAGTTTTTGAAGTTTTGGTTCCCTCGCAGGATTGCAAATTGTGTGGGGAAGTCATCTTTCAGACTCTTGAAAGTCAAAGAATGGCACTAGGCAGGGTTCCATCTTAAGTCTGCATTTTTGTAATCTTTGTGTGGAGAGCCTCAGTTGTGGCATGAATGAATGTGGTCTGGCTAATACACCAGTCGGTCATATCTCTTATGACGATGACCTTGCGCTTGGTGTGCCCTCAGTCTCGGCCATGAATGACCCTCTAAGTCTATGAAAAATTTGTTAAGGATCATTCTGTTATTTTCAGCAATACAAAATCAGTCTGGATTCGTTTTCTTGCGAGAAGTGTCAAGTGTGTATCTTGGTGTTGCAAAGCTGCTTTCAGTGATTCTTTCAGTTACTTGGGGCTCACCGTTTCATGTCGTCTCCATGATCTCTATCTACAAGGAATTGAGAGAATTTTGCTACAAAGGCTGCTGAAAGGCAACACCTTGGTACGAAAATTTAAATTTTGTAATGGTGGTGTTAAACCATCCAAATCTATCCAAGTCCTTCTGTTACTCATGGGACTGCACATCACTTTGGTCACCTTCTAAATGTAGACTTTTCAAAGATTGCTGGTAAACTATAATAATATAATCATGTTATTGGGGGCTCCATCATACAGAATTGCCTTGTCTTTGTTTTGGGTCATTCACGGTGGAAAGCTTGAATAAACTGATGATGATGATGATGAAGAAAGCTCAGTTTAGTTTCATGAAAAGAGTAAAGGGAAGTTCAAGCTTCCTGATTAACTGACTGTAATGGATGCAGTGTCATTTTATGTTTATCTTATTATAATACTGTCTCTATTGAAGCCCTTGTGCTGCAGGGATGTAGGTGTTTGTGTGTGTATACTTGCAGTTGTTTGCTTATGTACACTTGTATGTTTTTTCTTCTGTGCAGATATGTAAATTGTCAGTCTAATCTGTACAAAGGTATTTTATTTGTTGCACTTTCTGATTGATTCAGTTGTTTTGGGGATTTAAATTTCTTCAGTGTTGTATTTAGGTTTCTAAAGGTAACTTGATATTGCATTTTGTTATAGTATTGTCATACACTAGTTATGTATGCATATATACTGTATATATATATAATTTTTATTTATTTGCATCCCTAATTATTATTGTATGTGGCTTCTGCTGAAGTAGTTTCTTCTTCTTCTTCTTCTTCTTCTTCTTCTTCTTCTTCTTCTTCTTCTTCTTCTTCTTCTTCTTCTTCTTCTTCTTCTTCTATTATTTGATACTATCACTTTCTCATGATCTTAACTGGATAAATAAAGTTCTTTTCAGTCTTTTGATATCATTTAATTTTTTTATCTTTTGAATGTTTCTCCAACTTCTCCCTCGGATTCTGCTGTTGATGCTGTATATAGCAGCTGTATTGACCCCCCTTTCTGCAGTCCTTTGTAGCTCACTGTGATTGCTGTGCTAAACAAGAGTTATCTCAAATTCTCAGGATCTGCCTGCCACCGCCTTCACCCTAGACTGATGTTTGGTTCCTTCTGCCTTTGCAATACCCATCCAAATGTGTGGCTGGACACTACGCCACAAGGTTTCTCAAGATTCACGAGTGTTTGGTATAATCTCCTTCTCTTTTCATGGCAGCTTTCATCAAGACTGCTTCTTTTGTTGAATGGTTGGGATGTGCGAGAGTCACCCTGGATGAAAATGCATCTCTTCTTAAGAGTCCGCATGAGTCTCTGTTTCTGTTTTGGCAGTGGGCTGCTTTCCCTGTTGGAGCCCTGGGACTTGTAGCAATCTGCATTCTCATGGTAGGGTTGCAGCTTGGTTGGGAATAACAAGGGCAGTATTAATGTTGATGAGCTGTGTTCTCACACTTCAGGACCTGCACCTTCCAACGTCAGGTTTTCATTTATTCACGTCAGCAAGCAAATTGCTTGTTATTCATGACAGTCGTGTGGCTTTTACACTCTTTATCTCCCAAAGACCCATTTCACCTCTTTACTATTGGTTCAGCTGTTCTGCCAGCATCCTCTAGTTTGTATTCATTCTCTGTATTCTGAATATTTTCCAAATAGTGCTTCGCTCGTTCTACAGTATTGTCACCTGTATCATCAGTTACTTTTCCATTTTCAGCATTTATCTACTTTGCATCATTCCTCAGCAACTTTCTCCTCCTGAATGTCCTCTAATCTCTTACCTCTGCTTTTGATGTTTGATTCCGTTCCTCCCAACTCCTCCTCTTAGCCCATTCCACCTGCTTTGTAGACCCCTCCTCTTCTCCTCCAAGAAATGCCTGTTGCTTGCCAGAGCTCGAAGGCAAACTCCTCTTCCGTTGCTTTTTGTATGTCTTGATTCAGCCTCCGTGTCTATCTTTCAATCCCTTTCCCAGTGTCACACTTCATACTTCTGGTGCTGCCGCCTTTTGTATGTTGTAACTCAATGCTGTAGTTCCAACCAAGTTGAAACTCTCAGCTCCCTAAAGTTTAGCTGTCGTGGGTTCTGAGGGCTCTTGTCGTCATCCCTTCTGGGGCCCCTCCTCCCACCTGCATTGCTTTCTGTATGTTCTTTCGTCCATTCCCTCCCCCCCCCCCCTGGTTCCTTCCTGTTTCGTTGTCTGACTTTTCTGACGCCACCTTGATCCAGTTTTGCTCCCCACTAATACACTTCATTTCATGTGTCACTGGTAGATTTTATTTTGAAGTGCTCACTTACAGATTCTGAATGAGTGGCCAAATCAAGGAGTGTTTGTTTTTTCCAAAAACCTTCCTTTTAAAGTAGGTGTCTCAACTGTGGAGAATAGGCTTTTTTTTTATTGTATTACAGTGAATTTTTATGTATTTGTAGTAACAAAAAGTACTGTAGTTTTCATTGTTGTTATATTTTCTTGTATTTCAAAGCTTGCTTAATGTAATGAGTAACATTGTAAGAGATGTTAAATGTAAATGTTCTGCAGTTTTTTTCATTTATATTCAAGTTTTCTAATGAAATAAACATGTCAGGGTAATTTTCTTCTTGTCAGTTTATGTAATGGAATCAGAGAGATATAAATGTAAAGAGTTTATGCAACATGAAAGTGAAACTGGTTTTGTGCAAGTTACTTGGTGTGTCAGCATTATTATTCTTCTTCTCTCTGGTTGTTACTTGGTATAAAACATAATTAGTCTATCGCAGTGTTATGTAAAGTGGCATACTTAATTATTTCCAGTGTATTTCATGATTTCTCCATATCTATAATGTAAAGGTTTTTAGTCTGTTTAATGTCTCAATCAGTAATCTCAAGTTATGTAGCTTATGAAACAGTCCCTACTGAGTAGACAGCTTCATAAAACCCCAAATGAAGATGTTGGTGCAGCTGTGTGACTTCCCCACTGGTCTTAGACATTCTGAGCTTCAAAAATCTTTTGTAGAATTTATATTTTGCAATCCTTAGCATCTTTTTTTTTTCTTTATTGAACTATTCATCAATGTATTGTGAAGGAAGAGGTTTCAGAGTTGAAATTGTGTTCAATTTTCATTTTACTTTCCAAGTAAAAGTAAGCAGTGCTCTCTCATAGGCTCCTTAGAGGGTTATAAAAATGGATGTTTAGCTGAATCATGAGTACAACCAATATTTGATTTTCAAAGTGTAAACAGTACTTGGTTACTCAAGTAAGATATTGAATTTCGCCTTCAAACTTATTTGTCAGTGGCTGCTCTCCACAGTTATTAGCTTACAGTACTCCTGCCATTTTCTTTTCATTCATGTCCTCAAGTGGCATGATCTTAAGGTATCAGTTATTGAAGGACAGCAGTCACTCACTCATTACTGTACATATCTTCCTCTGTCATGCTTCAGACCGACCTGTGTTTGTTGTTTCTCATTTGACTGGAATGTAAGGCTTCTTCGTTGTCACAAGAGCAAGGTCTTTCTCTTTTTCTGATTTGACAGGATTGTAGCATCTGGACTTTTTTGTCTCTGTAGTGTCCGTCATTGGTAGTTATGTGCAAGTGCTGTTATTATGGCTCTCACCCAGCAGCGTTTTATGCTGCGTAGTTTAGCCAGCTTAGGTTTTCCCTCTTGTGTTGACGATCACTACTGGAGCACAGCCTCAGCCTTTCCCAGTCTGATTATTACATCCTTAATCGTGTTTGAAGTTCTGTACTGCTACTGATATTTATATCGATTTTGTGGGTGAAATTTTGTTTACAATTGTGCATGAATATCTGACATGTTTTGGAAGCCAGTTTTAAGTTACTTTTATGGAGTTTTGTGTTCAGTGTCAGTATTCATATTAATCATTGTTCTGTAGGAGATAGTAGTTAGGGCACCTCATGTGGTGTACTGTAGGCATTACTAAAGGGTGTTGGTTACATGACAATGTTAGAAACTGGCTGCTGATCTTCATCAGATGGAGTGATTTTCAGTATTTCAGTTTTACAACTGGGTCAGCTTGCTTGTTTCCACCAATACTTTTATGTGCTTTGTTCTCCCATCATTGTTTGCATATTACTCTATTGATTGATAGTATGACTGGGCACTGAGAGACTGTAAATTGATCCTTCTGAGTTAGTGTTGATTTTTATCTCCCTCATTTGCAGAGTGAATCTCCTAGCCCTGGCAATTGCTGTTAGTTCTGTGTGAAGGGGGTGGGGGGGGGGAAGAAAACTACAGAAGATGTAGCAAAGATTCAATGCATTCCTACCCTAATACAATTCTCCTTGTGTTTTAATGTTATGCTTAGATTTTCATCTATTTATTTATTAATTTGTTCATTTAGTTTTTCTTTTGTAATAAGTACCTCTTCTTTCTGCATCTCCCACTACCCTCTGTTGCTTCTTTCCAATGAACACCATATTCTATAGAAGCTTGAATATCAAAGTCCATGGCTCGTAGGGGCTTGTTCCATAAGAGTAGGTTCATCTTTTCCATAATGATGATAATACAATCAGCTGATTAGTCTGTTTGGTGGATGATGGTTGGAGTATGGTGTCCCTCGCTGGTTAGGCTGGTGTTTTCCTGGGACTGGAATTCTGTAAATATTAGATTTAGGCTGGACAGCTGTGGCATCTTGAAACTGAACCCTTCCTAATGACTGTAGAAAGTGGTGTACATGAGTTTTGGAGGAGCTTATTCTCCATGTAAGCTGAGATAGGCTTTGAGGTTCTCCAAGCAATAAGGTTTTGCAATTGTTCAGTGATATTCTCATGATTACTGCATTTCTGTCATGTATTCTTTGAGTCAGGTCAGTTAACTTGATTCCTGTGCATAGCAAGTACAACTTTGCCCATTTATTGCTCCATTGAGTGTCCTCAAAGCCATTTTTGTATTGTTGCTAAGGTGGCTGTCAATGTGCATGCCAGCAAAAATGGAAAATGAGTGGCTATTCAGCTTACAATCTTTTGTTTTTAATGGAGGAACAGCAGATGATAGGTCACTACATTGGTGAGTGATGTGATCAGTAGAACGACATTTCATCTGTTTTTTTTTTTTTTTTTAATTGTGTCTGTTTCTTTTGAGATCCTGTGAGGAGTTTTATACAGGGCGTCAAGGGTCCAATGCATTGTGGTCTGTCTGGTAAATAGTCCTTTCATAGGTTTTGTTGTTCTGGATTCTAAGACTTCGTAAGCTGGAGCCAGTGTTCCTTTCAACTTTGTGTGCACATGGTCATGCAGATTATTGGTATATGAGCTGCGTATAGAAAAGTCTCTACCATTTTGAGGAGGCTGACAGGGACTGTGGTATCATTTAGTTCTGAAATAGAAAGGCCTGGTTGTGTATTAGTTGAGTAAAGGTCTTATGGAAGATTCTTCTTTACATTTTGCATACTTGTTGGAGGGTCATTAGGCTGAAATTTCTTATCTTAATTGTTTTAATTTTTGCTCAAATTGATAATATTTTGTTTTCAGTGATGGTGTGGCTTCAAGTTTGTTGGTGCCTGATGAATAGGAAGTGTGTTTTTAACATTCATGACTTGAATTTGTGTGTGTTGTAGGAAGAGTCTCTTTTTAGGCCGTGGCAGATTTGCAGAGATTATTTTGGAATGTTCAGCTTAGACCCTTGAGGTGGAAGTAAAGGAGCCACATTGCACCAGTACAGTTGAAATAACACTGTTCTGTCTTTTGCTGTACATAGACCATGTGGGAAATATCTGCAATTCATCAGTGGCCTCAGCTGATGCAGAAGTGAGGTGTTTCTGTCGAAGGGATGGAAATCATTGCTAAGCAGTAGCTGGCTACCTTTGGTTACATTTCAAATCATATTTGAAATACTGGCTACTGATAGGCATCCATTGTAGTGAGTGTATATCTTGGTATTCAGTAATGCATTTTTATCATTTGGTCATATTGCATGTATCATTGAATGAATATTTGATGCGGTGGACATCCCATCCCATCCTTATTTGCATATTAATAATTGGGTACTGAGACAGCTTCAGTTGATGAGTTTGATTTAGTGGTTATTCTTGTCTCATTATTTGCTGAATGATTTCTGTATTGAGAGTGACTGTGGAGGTCAAGTGTGTGTAGATTTCTACAGATTGTGGAGGATCCAATGCATTGTGCAGTGGTTGTCAGTAACTGATTGCGATGTCTTAGCTTTTGTTGATGTTGATTTTAAGTCTAATATTGGCACATTTTTCCTAAGGCTGGAGCCAAGTACTAATTTAATTTCTACTTCTTGAAAAGTCTTATGGAAGATTGTTCTTGATACTGTATTTTCCATACTTATTGCGGATTGATTAGGCTGAAGTTCATTGGTGTTAAATGTTTCAATGCTTCATTAAATGCTTGATCGTTTTCTGTTTTTATTGATGGTGTAGCTTCAAGTTTGTTGGTGCCTGATTAATAGAAAGTTGTGTTTTCACACATTCATGGCTTGAATCTATAAGTTCCAGTGATAGTCTCTTGCTAGGCTGTGTCAGATTTATGAGGTGTACATCGGAACGTTAAATTGCATGACTACAGTTTATAGACTAACTGTTTTCTGCTTTACAGACTTTGGAGGAAATGTCTACAATTGATCAGTGATCTTAGTTGGTGCAAAGGTCAGGTAGTTTCTATCTAAGTGATGTCATGAACTGATTGTTGTGAACAAGTTGACACTACATGCTGTCTCTGCACATTTGCCAAGGCCTTCCCTGAGCGAGCTTGGTGTCTGCAAAATCCCTTCGAAGTAGAGGGAAGCAGCAAAGTCTGATCAAGCAACTAATCTTGTTTAATGAAGAGGAAGTGTCGTCACAATCTTGAGAAATATATCCTCTGGACCTCCCTTTTATTTATGATCCTATTAGCTCTGATTTATTGAGTTTATTTCATTCTCCTGTGAGTGAAAAACTTAGATTCTCTTTTAATGTCCTTTACCCCAGTTACTTCAATGATGTCGTCCTCTTGGCCTTGTGTGGACTTTTCCTCAGGTGTCATGAAGGGACTGGAGTCACAGATCTGTTATTTTCTGTTTATCTTTCTTCAGTTTGACTTTTGTGTTAGCTTTCATCTCACAACAAATGGAACAGTCTAGCAATACCAGGAATGTCCTCTTCCCATCTTGCTTTTACAGAGTTGTAGCACCCGAAGTAGTTTCTGCCTACATAGTACTTTCTGCCATTACTAGTTTGTGTAGGTTTTCTCATGATGCCTTTTGTCCAGCAGTGCTTGATGCCTCATTGTTTAAGTAATACTGGGTATTACCCCTTCTGTTGATGGAAGTCATTGCAAGGCAGTAGCCTCATAAGCTTTGGTTGCATTCCTAATCCTATTTGAAGCAGTGGCTACTGATAGGCATCAACTGTATTGGATGTCTTGGTTTTCAGTCAGGCGTTTTTACCATTAGGTCAGCTTGCTTGTTTCCTGAAATATTTTCATACACTGTACTGTGGTATGGCACCTTTGTATGCATGTTAATGGTCCTTTTGAATTGGTGTTGATATTTTTCTCCACTTGCTGAGGGAATCTTCTAGTCCTGTTAGCTGTTGGTTCTGTCTGCAGGTCTGGGGAAAATTTGACAGCCTCTACAGTAGGTACCTTTAAAGGAAAGGTAGTAAAAGTAAATGCTGTTACTAAGATGCAAAGGAAGGAGCGCTGTCTTGCTTTGTGTTATATTGTGTGTGTTTGGTGTAGTGAACTGCCTAGACAGTTGTTTTCTTGGTGTTAGATCTTGTGCTGAATGTTTTCTGCAAGTCTGACTGCTGTGGCATCTTGAAATATAACCTTTCTCAGTGTTTGTAGAAGGTAACTACTGGTCACTGAATTTTAGAGGAGTTTGTTGTCTTTTTGGAGATTCTCGAAGGACTTGTTGTCATTCTTCAGTGATGTATGTATGGATGTATGTTTGTAGTTTGTAATATTTGTAGTTTGATGTCCTGTGTAGCAAGAACAGCTATGCCCACATTGTTCCAGTCATTGGCCCCAAACCATGTTGTTTCTGTATAGAATCTCAGGTGAGTGTTAATTGCTTAGCCCAGAATTTTTTACTCGTAAATGGAGGGGCTGCAGATGATATGGAGCTAATTTACAAACCGAGCAATGGGAGGGCATTTGGCCTCTGACTCCATTTTAATCATTTTGATTTGTGCATTAGGAGGTCAAGGGTGGGTAGATTTCTACAGACTGTAAAGGGTCCGGCTTATTGGGCACTCTCTGGTCAGTAGCTGATTGCCATTTCATAGTTTTATTGGTACTGATTTGAAGGCCAATATTGGCACTTTCCCGAGCCAGCACCAATTCCCATTTCATTCCAACTTCTGCGTTCATGCTGACTATTGATACATCTGCACATAGAAAGGTCCCAGACTTCTTTGATGAGGGAGAGAGTGAGAGAGGTTCTAGATTTACCCTAAGTATCGAAATGGAAGGATCTAAGGAGGCATCAGTTATGTGCAGGTCACAGAGAAGATTATTCTTTCTAGTTTCCACACCTGTTGCAGGTTGATTAGGTCATTAGCCTGCCTATTGCATGGCTTGCTCAACTAGATGATCATTTTCCTGGTTTGTCTTTGTGTTGTTGTGGCTCTGTTGGTGTTTGGGGATTGAAAGGTTTTCAGCCTCCGTTGCTAGATTTTGTAGTTTCTGTAGCAACAGTCTCTTCTTAGGTAGTATATAGAGGTTAGAATGTGAGGAATAGGTTTGAAAATGAAACTTGATCTGTAGGTAGCGATAAAATAAAAGAGCCATTTTGCACTTGTGCAGTTTTCAGTCTAAAGGTTCTTTGCAGCGTCCCTTCTATGGCCCCTACAGTAGCTTCAACCCTTTTCATTCCTTTTACTGTACCTCCCTTCGTATTCTCTTTCTTCCATCTTGCTTTCCTCAACTCTCTCCTCACAATGATTTCAAAGTGCTTCTTCAACTGCTTTGAGGTTTTCTTCCAGTTTCACCTTTCAAACCTACTTACTCAATTTCCTTTCCAGCACTGAATGACCTCATAGGTCCCAGTTCTTGGCCTTTGGCCTAAACTCTGTATTCAATTCCATCCTGTGCAAGAAATATCTTTATAACGCATAGGTGGTCTTAGTTGATGCAGAGCTCAGGGAGTTGCTTTCTGAGGGAGGTAACTGACTGACGGACTGTGTGTGTGTGTGTGCAGATTGATCTTCCACTTGTTCCAGTGGCCAAATTGGCCAAATTAGAAGGTTATTCAACCAAAGAAGTCTTAATAGAAGGGGTTATATTAAGAGCTGATTTAGTACAAATCTCTGCTCAGAAAGTTTGGAATTGTTGTTCCATTATTCAGAGAATTTTGTCAATGGAGTGTAATGTTTGTTATGTACTAATTGCTGCATTGAAGATTCACGTACTCTGGAAAACCGATCGTTTTCATATCTTGGTCATGATCTCTCGTCTTCCAGATCTAAAACTGGAATACATACACTTGCCTATGTTCCAGCTGTGTAATTTTACATATTTTTCTGTAACAAGTTGTATGATACCTGTACTTTGATGTACATATAAATGCAGAAATTCCTAAGAATATTTTTGTAAGAGTTTTGTGTATATTTGAGTGCTGAAAATAAAAAGTATAGAATATGTACATTTGGTGTTTTATTAGCAATGTCTGCTGAATTAGTAGTTTTGGTTAAAAGGTTCGATGTTGGTTTATACTGCTTACAGCTACTATTTGTTCTTATACTGCAACCACAAATTTGTACAACAAGAAATACACAGTAAAAAGGATTAATTCAAAAGTCGATTCAAGAGGCTAAATACGCTTTTATTGAGAATTGTAATAAAAAAAAGTCAATCATTGAAATGACTCTTTGGATCGAAAGAGCTGCAAACTGTCCACAAAAATTATCAGAAAAAAAGAGAGAAAAGCAAAATGAAATTGTGATAGAAATGTGTAACTAAGTACAGTCATTAGAATCTTACATCAAAATGAAATACTGTAACATTTACATATAGGAAACAGACTAACAGCTGTTTGATTTGTGAATCCAACCCAATAGCCTTAAGAGAAAGTAATTCATATCAAAGATCTTTGTTGGTAAGAATGAGGAGATAGAATGTAGGTGTTCCTTTCCACGCCCTCAAATATATAACAGTTAAAATGACACAAACGCCATACCTTAGGAAGTGATCTTCTTATGTCATGAAATCGATGTCTTTGTGGGTTTGTGGGCGTCAAGGAAGCTGTGTGTTTTAATGACATCATAATTTATAGAGAAATTAAGTGACTTCCCCAAGCCACACTATGCCATGGAAATATGATCGGGTTTTGATAAGATTGACAGAACTTGGGAGGTGGAATTCTATATAAAGCTGTCATTTTAAGCTTTGCCCACCGATGCTTGCAAATATTGCAGACACTTTCCCAATTTGTTAAGTGAAATGAAAGTCTTCTTCCACGGAGGGAGAATCAGTTCTGAAATGCAAGAATGAGTAAACACAATTGACTTTCATCAGCTTCTGGCGATAGCTGAAGTTAGGTCAACAATCCACTTACCCAAATCTCATGTTGGTTGAGAAAAACTTGAGGCAAATGAAATCTCCAAATGATGTTTGAATGCCTTTTAGAACTATATATATAGACGCTACTGGGAGTGAGGAAAGTGAATCCAGTATTTTACTGCGATAAAAATAACTTCTGTTCAGAAATTGAAAGAATTTAGATGGTGACTATATTTTGATATTTTGGTAGATTTTGGAACGGCACTCTCTCTCTCTCTCTCTCTCTCTCTCTCTCTCTCTCTCTCTCTCTCTCTCTCTCTCTCTCTCTCTCTCTCTCTCTCTCTCTCTCTCATGCCATACTATAAGAGTGAGCAACAGTCAGTGCTAGCTGAGGTCCCGGCGAGGAAAGACGTAGATTTTGTGCTCCACAAAGAGTGGAGTTGGAGGCAAAGTGTAAATACAATAGAGTGCCTGCAAAAGCAGTTGAAAATGATTTAAAAGCAGATGCAAGCAGCTAGATAAGTGATCAAAGGTATCTGGAAAAGGACTCGCACGATATTTTATGATAGAGTGAATATATAGGTAAACCCACAGAACAGACAATAAGAAGGGTGGATGTGATGTGTCAGGAAACATCTCGGCCTCAGGATAAATGAACCTCAGGATGTCAATACATCTTATTCCTGCCAACTTTAACTTTGTAGTGAGAATTTTCTGCTCCCTTTGTGTCCAAGAATAAAATATAGCAAATAAAAACCCCACGAAGCATTATGTGTGTTATGTAATCGAATGGCTTTGCGGTATTTTGAAATAACAGGGTAATTTGCAAAAACAGTAGAAATGTTATCACCAGTCGGAAACCGTTATTTGTTGAAGACATCTGAGATTAGAGAGATGAATTGACTGTCCCGGTCATGGAATGGTTGCCGGAGTGTAGAAGTCAGGTGCTGGAGAGACTGACCGGATTTAGGAAGTGGAAATCTTCTGTACTAACAATTGAGTCGTCATAAGAAGCTTTGGACACAGACATTTGGGAATGGAAAGTTTCGACACTTTTATTTTCATTTGGTAAATAGACGGAAAATCTTTTCAGATGAGGGAAATTCACTTCTGAAACTAGTGGTACAGGGCCTCTCTCTCTCTCTCTCTCTCTCTCTCTCTCTCTCTCTCTCTCTCTCTCTCTCTCTCTCTCTCTCTCTCCCTCTCTCTCTCTCTCTCTCTCACTTCAATTTCATTTCATTTCAAGTTTTTCCTGTTCATTTATTGCTTCTGCTTCATTTTTCACTTCATTTCATTCCTCCCACTTCATTTTCACTTCATTTTATTCCTCCCACTTCCTTTTTCTCCACTTCCACTTCACCAGGAATCAGTTTCCCTTCAGTTGTGGTCCTCCTCATCCTCCAGAAATTCGTCCGCTGTCTCAGGCACCAAGACATTCAGAGCAGAAGCTTTCAAAATCATTTGTTTTGCAATAAAAATCAATTAATTATATTTGTCGTAGAATTAGTATTAAAATGTGATTGATATAAATGTCTCGCAATAATCAGAATATACGACATTCTATAGATATATAAGCACAAAAGACAATAGCTCTTAGTTGACACAGCAGATGAGTGTTTTCAAGGCAAACGACCTTAAAATAAAAATATGACAGTGAGATGAAATTTTTAAAATATATCATATTTTCATATAAATAAAATGAGCTTTTGTTAATTTTCTATTTGTTATGGGTTAGACTAAAAGTTTTTTGCATTTAAAAAATTATCAGACATCAAAAGCCTTCAAGTTACGTCAGTTGTTAAGCTGCTATCAGCTATTTTATATGTGTATTTTATAAATAGCCTTTACTTATTCTTTATTATTCATGAGGAAGAAAGTAAAGGCTGCTTCTATTATCCGTTTGTACCCTAAATTTTAAGTTAAATTGAGCATTTTTTTAATCGTTAACTTTAACTGTTAAAAAGACTGTTAAAAACCCCCTTACTTAATTATTTTTGACCTTAATAATAATAATAATAATAATAATAATAATAATAATTTCTTACTCCATATTAATTCCTTTTTAAATATATATTAAACAACCACTGAAATCATCTTCTGTCTCCCCTGAAAACATAAAAAAACGTAAAATACAAAAAAATATAAATTTGGGTTCATATGAGAAGCATTTTGAGGCTACTTCTTCCCAACAGCAGGCCATAAACCGGAGGGTTCCTCTGACTGAGTGAAATCTAGGCGGGAAAGTTCTCACCCCTGATTGGCTGTTGATTACGTCATCAACACCACCTCTGATTGGCTACAGTTTGTGTTTACTATAATTAGGTCTCTGCAGACGATTTTTTTCAGTGTGGCCACAAGTCAAAACAGGAATATGCAAATAATTTCTTTTATATGCTTTTTTTTAGAGATCATTATAGATAAAAGTTTAAAATTATTATTTTTCATTAAAGAAACTTTTCTTGATATATGATAAGAATTTAGAATATGCATTTTAATGCTAAAAGTATATAGATTCGTCTATGGTTTTCGAGGCAGCCGATGCTGTTGGCAGTGTATCCACACAGATAGAAAAGGCTGCCCAGAATCCTTTTCTTTTCTGTGTCACCTTTTGAATAATCCTGATGGGTAATATTTTAAGGTATGTATTTAATAAATAATCAAAACTTTTTTAAATAATACACAAAGCTCTTTTGGAATATATCAGGTACAACAAATGGAAGGTGATTTCCAGTGCAGTTTTGGCCATTGTTTTCAGCGTTTGTAGAAATTTATGAATGGGGAGAATTGAATAGTTCCCTTTTAGTTATTTTTAAAATTCGTTTTTTATGATTGGTTATGTATCAAAACTCAGTTTCTTCATCTTGCCATACTTCTGTGTATATTGATGAATATTTGTGCAAAAATCTGCCATGTAACTCGTTGAAATGACTTATTTACGGAACGTAGATGACGATAATTTAAGGTAAAGTTGCCAGTTTCTGCCTTCTATTTGTACTGAAGCAGACGACAATTCAGCAGTGCAACCATATGGTATGAGTAGCAATAAAATTTTTTTTTATTTTTATTGATTAATTAGGCAATCAAAGAGTAATATAAAAATAAAAATTTAAATTAAATATAGGTGGAAATTATTCATATAAATATTGATTTTTATCGTTAGGATGTTATTGCAAAAACAAATAGATTTTGCTTTGAAATGTGTAAACAAACTTTGGTTTCCATGGAAACCAGTAGCTAATGTTCCAGGGCAGTGACGTCATCTTTCATTCATAAATATTCGATTTTCCCTCTAAATGGTGATGTCAAGATACTGTTTTACAACACGACTCGACGAATCATCCCCAAAAGTATCTAAGTCTCAGGTCAAATCTAACTTTATATTTACTTAATGCTTCATATACTTTATTTGATTCTATAAATTCCTCTTTATTTTCTGGTTATTGTTGATAGAATAATACGATGCGTTTTACTTATAAATCTTTGTCAAGTTTCAAAGTTCATCTGACTGTCTCTTTTACCAAACTGTGAAGGGAAAATACCTTTTAAAAACCTCGGTTTTGATCAAAATACTTCATTAAAGGTATTTTTTTTATAAAACCAATGTAATTTATTAACATCATTCAAATATATAACTGAATAACTCAATACAAATATTTCTACATGCTAATTCTTTAAAGCTTTGACAATAGTTGTATGCATATGAAGCCAAACGTTTAAGAGTTGCTTAAAAACATTTTTATTTTGATTTATTTTAAGGAATTCAGCCCAGAAAATAAAACTATTTTAACTTCAGAGAAAGCTAAAATATATATTAAACATATTTTTTGTATTAGATAGTTAAAATTCATTGATGTTTACTAAAAATCGAAGATTAGATGTCTATGTAAACAAACAAAGTTGTCAGTTAGAAATTAATGTTAATTTTTGCTTTTTTTTTGTTCTTTTAGTTATTTAAAGAGCTAATAGGTGGCTATAGCGTCGCAGGCCCCATGAATTTCTTAAAAACGACGAACCTAAAGTTAATTACGAAGAATATCAATCTTAAACATATGATAAGTATGATATAGAATGTAAATATTAAATATGATATTAAATGCATCAAAAATTTTAAGAAAATAATTCAAATACGAGCCTAAATGGAATTAACGAAGAATAAGGATATTAAATTTAATATCATAGATATGACGTAGAATATGAATTTTGAATACGATAATAAATAGATATAAGATTTTAACAAAAATTATTCAGTTATATTCAATAAATTATATTACAATTTCATATATATTTTAGGTTTTTATTTTAGGCTCGTTGTCTCTCATCCTCACCCTGAATGTAAACACAGACCGGCCACAAGGAAGGAACCTGTCGCCGAAATGTCTCCAAAATGCGACGTATTTTGGTAAATATTTGTTTCCTGTGCTTTCGTCATTTGAAGTAATGTCTCCGGTTCGTGCCTATAACGAATTACCGTTGTGTACTGTCTCTATATTGGCCTTACTTAACGAATTGTTGGAATTTTTTGGAGTATTTTTTTGGGGTTAGTCAGTGACATGGCCAACGTCCCCCCCGACTTTATCAGTTATATACTGTATATGTCGCTTTTGACGTTTTGTTTCGTTATAGAATGATCGTAAGTGTCGGCCGTTACGTTGCTATTTCATTGACACCTATTTTCAAGCGTCTTGTAAGGCAACTTGTGTGAAAAAGTGCCTAAACTTGTTAAACGTCAGGTAGTCTACAATATCACCCCCAGGGTATTCCTTTAGAGGCGTCCAAGGGTATTTTAGGGGGACCTGACCCATACATTGGCCTGGGATGGGTATTGTGGGTATAGCCTTCCTAAATATCAATCTGGGTAGCTTGCAAGCCTTTCCCATGTTCAGTGTTGCTTGTGTGGGTCCAAGGGGGCCCAAAGTTCCCACCCATGGCTAGGTCAGGGCATGGTGCCCCTAAACCAGGTTAGGAGGTAAGGTAAGTGTCAGGGAATTTCATAATGTTAGTAACACCATCTATTGACTGGATTTGAAGTTACAGTATTTGCGAAGTTTCGAATTTCATAATGTTAGTAACACCATCTATTGACTGGATTTGAAGTTACAGTATTTGCGAAGTTTCGAATTTCATAATGTTAGTAACACCATCTATTGACTGGATTTGAAGTTACAGTATTTGCGAAGTTTCGAATTTCATAATGTTAGTAACACCATCTATTGACTGGATTTGAAGTTACAGTATTTGCGAAGTTTCTGTTAACGATTTTGTCCTTGTATTTTTCCGTTCCATATTAGACTTGGAAAAATAAATTTTGTATTTTCTTTAGTCACGTTATAATCACCTAGCCGTGCAGTAAGTGGATTAACTGCCTGTGTTTATACGGAATATTGTTATATCAGTTTTTTGTGAAATATGTTTATCTTTAAAATTCTTAAGTCTTTAAAAGTGTATTTAAAATTGTCTAAGTGCGTATTTAATTAAAATTCTTTACGAATTAAGTTATTAAAATAAGTGTAGTTAAATTTCACAAGGTATGTTTCTTTTTGTTTTCAGCTAGGGTAATCCTCGACCCTTGGGGAAACAGTGCATGAACTTAAACAATCCCGGAGCAATTACTGCACTCTTGAAAATACTTGAACTATTATCACAGGTTCCCGTTGTTACATTGAAGCATACGTTATATAAGTGACTCTGAATCCGAAATTCAAATTGGTGTATTATCTATTCGAGCGTATGATAAATGTCATAGAGACCCATGAACAGTGACTTGTGTTATGTACTGTGTTGTAGGGTTTATTTTTCCTTGAGCAATTACTGAGGTATTTGTTCGTAACAAGACATTTGGTGAATTATTTTGGTAATTGATATTAAAAGGGTGTCAGACAGATAAGTTACTTAATATTTTTGTTGTTCGTTATTTATTTCCTTATTTCAGTAATCTATCTCTGGTAGAACTAAGTTATAGGTACACGGCGGGTATTTAGCTAGAAATGGCAGTTTCTTATAGTATTTTGGATGGTTATTAACAATTTAACGTTAAATTTTGGCGGTCGGCTGTAATTAACTTACAATTTACCTTTGAACTCTACCCTACGGTAAGGGGGACCCCGATGGGAATCCGTGGTCTCCATACGCGATCTTCACGAGACGGAGCACCGGTACGTCTGTTTCGAACGGTTCATATCCCGTCTGGCAGGTGCAATAACTTGTTAACGTATGGGTAACTCACCCCCCCCGGGCCAGTACTAAACACGGCGAAGGGACATTCCATTTGGCCGACAACAAACAAATGCACCGCCAGTGTCAGAAGCCCTAAAAGTGTTGAAAAAACCAGTTTCCAAGGTACTGCACTTGTCGGACGGGATATGAACCGTTCGAAACAGACGTAGCCGTGCTCTGTCTTGTGAAGATGGCGTTAGGAAACCCCTTGTTGGATGTACTTCAGGGGACAATTACAGGTTAATTACAGCCGACCGCCAAAAAATAACGTTGAATTGTAAATACGCAACCAAAATACTATAAGAAACTGCCATTTCTCGCTAAATACCCGCGGTGTCTCTATTACTTAGAAATACCCTATCTCTTAATTTCATAATCCATAGTGGTGTTAATGTATTAAAATTTGTAATTAAACATTTATTTCTAAATTTCTGATTTGATTTACCATACCTAATCACAATTAAGCAGTGCTATCTTTATCAGGGAAAAATGTCTTCGGAATTCCCTGACAGTAAGGTCAGGTTAGGTCAGGACAAGGCATTCTAGGGATGGTTAGGTTTTTTGTGGTTGGCAGAACCTGTGTCTATTTGTCTGTCTATCTCAGCTGACCCTCAGGCTAAACAGTATTGCCTAGAAGAATGTGTACAGAGTTATTATTATTATCAAAACAGGAGAGTTCAATTTTCAAGTCCAAAATGCACTGAAACCACATGGCAGTGGTTCTCAACCTTTTTTTGAGTGATGGCGCCCTTACGAATGTAATCTGTACCGTGGCAGCCCTTCTTCACCATCCCACCCTATTGCATGAATTCACTTCGTATTTAAGGAATAAAATTATTTCCCATACTATATCTATTTATGTGTGTGTGTGCATTATTAATAGAGCAGACACACTGATAATAATGATACAAAGACAGGATTTTTTTTTTTTTTTTTTTACAAATGTTCCTTGAGATGACCTAGCTAAGGCAAAATTCATGTCAACCTTGCAGCACCTCTAGGCACTGTCTGTGGCACCCCAGGGTACCACGGCACCCAGTTTGAGAATCATTGCAACATGGAATTGAAACTTCCAGTTTCAGCAGGGCTTAAGGAACCTCAAAATCATTCATCACATGATAATCCAACCTTCCCTTAACTTAGCCTGACCTGAGGCATTGTGCCCCTTCATGCTGTGAAGGTTTGACATATTTTTTTCCATTTCTAAGACAGTTTCCACCTCGAGATTCCCTGCCAGCCCTTTTGATTTACTAAAGTGAAACCACTGTGTTCATGGGGTCTCAAAATGTAATGTCTGACAGGGCTAAACTTTTGTGTTCAACAGGGCCAAGTATATACGGTTTGACAGCTGCTTAAATGTTGCATTCAACAGGGCTATAATATTGTGTCTGACAGGTCTGAAATGTTTTGTTGGACAGGGCTAAAATAATTTGTTTGACGGGGCTAAAATACTAAGTCTGACAGGGCTGTTAGTTGTTGAACAGAGGACTGGCCCAAAGGATTTGTATTTTCATGACAGAGAAAAATTGTAACAAGGTTAAGTTGGAGCCACAGCAGACCCAGGGCTCATAGGCTGAGCAGTTTTTTTTTTCCCTGAAAATTGTCAATAAACCAAATGCATCCTAACCTAACCTTGCTTAGGGTATTGTGCCCTGACCTGGTTGGGGGTGGATTTCACACACCTGTTCTTATGAAGATTTTTTTTGAGCCATTTCTGATATAGTTATACCCTCTGGTCTGCAGTTAACTTGTCAAGTTTATGATTGGGAAGAGCTGCACTCGTTGGCGAAGGGACATGTAAGATTATGTTATGCGCCATTGGTTGACCTCTGTTCTTAGTCATTTTTTGTAGCCAACAGAACACATCCACATCTAAAGTCACCTGATGTAGGGCACTATGGCCTGCCTGACCTCAGGTTACCCAATAAGTATTTGACCGACTGACCAGATCCAGTCCACAGGTGCTGTCAGACATATCTTGAACACTGTTGACAGGACTCGCCACACTATAGGAAGTATATGCTAGAGTGTCACGAGCCAATGCATAATTGTCTAAGTATAGAGCAATTGTGTGAAATACTTGATTGGGTTTGCAGCTCAATATGGTAGATATTCAATATACTTATAATAAAAGTAGATGTTATCTTTAGAATGCTGAAATTGTCTTGAAATTTCCTTTAGTAACTCAAATGTCTTTTCCAGAGTTGTATCAAGAAACTCCGAAACCAGATGGTGTCAAACCAGTTGACAGCAAGAGATGTAGCGTACGATACACGTTCACTGCTGGACCACCTTCCAGTATATGGTATTTGCTCTGTTCCTTTTTATGGTTCCCCTGTGGGAATCATGGTGGTGGTGAAGGTTTCCATGTATTGGTTGTGCAACAGTTAGTCTGGGAAGGAAGAAAGGGACCCAGAATTTTTTATTGATCTGTGATGAACCAAGGGTAAAGGATATGTTGAACCCTGTACAGTATTTGCCCCTTAGGGTGCTAGTGCACACCAGGCATTACTGAAGGGTGTTTGCAATGTCCCTTAGGCCCCTAGCCTTGCCCACTGTTTAGCCTTTGACCTTTTGACCTTACCTCCATTCCTACTTCCTTTCTTCAGTGTTGCTGTCCATCCCCTCAAACTGACTTCATAGAGCACCTGTGGGGTTTTCTCCCTATTCTACCTCTAGATCCTTGTTTTTACATAAGTGACTTACCAAGCAATTACTTAGCTACTAGCTTTCCACACAGCACTCTTAAGAATTCAAATTTTCGTGGTGGCGCTACCATCATAGTTTAGGTGACAGGGTCCTGCCCACTTACGGGACTGATAGGTACAACTTAGCAAAGAGCTTTACCTCCTCTTACTTCCTCTAATGAACACCTTCATATTCTTTGGAAGCTTGAATTTCAAGTCAGTTGTCCCTTTGGGCTTGTTCCATATGAATAGGTTTCATATATTCTGAATAATAATAATAATAATAATAATAATAATAATAATAATAATAATAATAATTAATTATAATTATTAATTAATAAAAATAAGAATAATATAATAATAAGAATAATAATAATAATTGATAATAATAATTAATTAATAATAATATAATAATAATAATAATAATGACTTTCTGTGGCCTCATTTTGTATTGTGGTAGCAGGGGTTGAAGAAGCCAGGGAGAGAAATGCCATGCAAACATGCCTCACAACCAGGGGTAAATCTGCACCTTGACCTTCCTGACTCCAAAATGAAATTAGGGCAAGCAGTCATTATCACCCAGTCACCCACCAAGACCTCCTTTGCTCTGTGAAGTGAGGTAAGAGATCTGAAATGATGGAACCTCAAAGTTGTTGAAATAACTATTGCCAGTTATATGTAGCCGGTCATGTCTCCTTCTCATTTTGGATCCTTCTTCAAAATCCTTTCTGTGGTGATCTGGTGTTTCCTCTTTGTCCACTGAGGTGCTTTCTTTTATTGGGTTGTTTTGTCGTGTTGTAGTTTGGTGTATTTTTGGTGGCTGTAGGAACCTTTGTGTGTGTGTGTGTGTGTGTGTGTTTGTCTCAAAGGAATTTGATCCTCTTTAGACCCTGAAATCAATTGCGAAAGACACCACCTGCTTACAAATGAGTTATGCTCCTGACAGCCATTCTTATGTTGGATTGTTTTGTAAGTTGGTTACTGTACTCTTCATGCCTACTTAAGCACAGTGTGATCAAAATTCAATAGTGTACTGTACACTTTTTCATCCTCAAACACAATACACTGTACATACAGTGCTGTTTGTACAGAATAGGTGCAGAGAACAAAATCTGAACTTACGGGTGGCAAGGGTGAGCGCTCTGAACACAGTTTGAATTTGTGATCCCGTTTGTCCATATCTCTGAATGTTTGTCAGTTGAAAGTGTTCATATTTAGGGTGGTGTCTGTACTTGATTGCTAAGTTTTGAATCCTGTGGCACTTTGTAATAGTCATTTGTTGTTGCCACTGAATGGTTTGGACCTGATTATTTTGTTTGCGTTGGCTCTGTTTGTTGTTTGTGGTTTATGCTGCAGGTGCAGAGCTCATCCTTCATGATGGAATCATCTTTGCCATCATCATAAACGCTTGTACGTCAGTTCCTGCTTCCCTTTAATACACTACAATTCACTTCATTCTGTCTTATGAGAACAAACCCTTTGTGCCAAGTAGGACTGGAAATAACCTTAAGAGGATTGATTATGTGACATCCCTGAAGTCTTTTGTGATGGATAAATAGCAGGTTTTGTGGAATTATGAAGCAGTGAATGTGCCTTGCTGTTGAACTTCTCGGTGCCAGAGGTCCTTTATTCCCCACACTGGGGAACAGCCTCCTTACTGAGATGTCATGCAATTGGAACTTCTTCAGAAGTTCAAGGGAAGATGCAGTGCATTGCTCCCCTAATACTATTCTCCTTCCTTGCGTTTTAATACATTTTTATCTATTTATTTATTTATTTATTTTATCTTTTTAATAAGTGAGATTCCTTCATTCTTTATTTCCCTTTACCTCCTCTTCCTAATGAGCACTATGTATATTCTTTAAAAGCTTGAATTTCAAGTCGGTGGCCCCTGCGGGCTTATTCCATATGGACAGGGTTCTTCATCTTCTAAATAATAATAATAATAATGAAGAGAAGGATTATGGCAGTCATCTGTGCAAAGAGAAAGGAAGGTGAAAGTGGTGTTAACTATAGCCCTTATGATTCAGTCCTGTCTGTAGACAGTGCCATATTCTATTAAAAAACATGTTAGAAAAATCCAATCACATTAAGCTCTTTTGGGTGGCTGGTTAACTAAGGCTGCCTCGTTCCCATTGCTTGACTCTCTCTCTCTCTCTCTCTCTCTCTCTCTCTCTCTCTCTCTTTGTGATGCAGTTTGTTTCTCTTTCAAATGATGATGATTGTTGAGTAGATGGTCAGCCATTAGCTGGTTACTGGATATTACTTTAGCTTCTGTAGACTGAAAAATTGGGGTAAACTACTTGAAAATATCTGTAATGATGAGATTTGACTGAGGTATGATTTTGCTTCTTTGTGTTTCACTTCATGATATAGGATCTCAGCTGTTTCTTCTTAATTGTTCACAACAAAATAAGTGAATTGTTTGAAGACTACTGTACAGGGCTTCACAATCTCTATTTGACTAGAGAATCAGTGCATTGGAATAGTGTCAACATTTGTGGTGTTTTGCAGAGAGTAGTCTCTGTATGCTGCCATTGATGTTGTTTTCCTGAAATTGGAAGCAATTATCTTAAGTATTGCTTAGTTGCAACATGTTTCATTATCCCTCTGCATCACATATTATTTACAAAATTGAGAAAGTTCTTTGGATGTGGAGTTGATCTTCTTATGTTGTGGTTAATTGTTTACCAGCAGAAGAAATGCAGACAGTAGTGGCTGTATGGTGGGTATTCCTGTGATGTCTGAGCTCTGTGTTTTCCACCTTGAATTTGACTCTTCCTGCTGGGATGATGAAGGAAGGAAGGCTTCTTTCTGCAGTGACATCAGCCCCAAGGACTGAGCGAGTATGGTCTTGCAGAGGTATGAGAAGAGAAGGGCATCTGTTAGGAAGGGAAGGGAAGGGCACCAAGTCAGAAATCTCTGTGTCATTGGCCTGGTTCAGAGTACCCTGCTCTCTCTGCAGGTCTAGGAAGAAGAGACCATCCTTGTTTCGGATGAATGGAGATGAAGAACTTGGAGGTAGTACAGCACAGACACCACCCTACTTCCGAACATTCAACTGACAAACATTCAGAGATACAAACAAAAGGCATCGCAAATTATAATTGTGTTCAGAGCTCTCCCTTTTGCCACCTGTAAGTTCAGAGTTTGTTCTGCACACCTGTTTTATAAAGTACAGTACTGTACATACACAGTGAATTGTGTTTCAAAATGAAGAAACTTACAGTACAGCACTGTATTGACTTATATCATACTGTATTTAGGGGCGTGATGAGTACAGTAACAAACTTCCAGACAATTCAACATACAAACGGCTGTCCAGAACATAACTCATTTGTAAGCAGGGAGGTGTCTGTTCTGGCTTCCTCCGTCATAGCAATTCTGCTGGAGTGAAACGACAGATCTGATTTTTGTGAGAGATTAAAAGAGTGGTGGAACTTCCATGTTGCCAGAATTGAGTGCCCCATTATGCCCTAGCATCTTCCTCCTTCGTGGCCTGAAAGTTTCCTGGGGCACACCTCTGCTCTGTTGCACAGCAAGGAATGTGTTTCGGAAGTTCTTCAGTCCAGGAGAGGGTTTGTGTGTATGGATCATGATAAAGATTGAATTGTGTATTATTATTATTATTATTATTATTATTATTATTATTATTATTATTATTATTATTATTATTATTATTATTGTTTAGAAATAGAGGAAGTTCTAGACTTGGTCCTGGGTTACTTTCCAAACTCCTGATCATCTTTCAAAAAGACTGAGGGTTGGCAACTGTTTTCTGTTCAACATTACTTATGAATTGAACTTGCATTCTCATGCAGGTCATTGCTTCAAATGCCATCTGGGTAAATTATGTACAGTTTTTTAAATGAGGTTATTAGTTTGAACCATACATTAATTTTGCAGATGATGATGTTCGCAGATTTTAGGATGAAATCATGGAAATCTTGATAGCCAGGGTAGGTCTTATTTGTTACTACTGGAAGCGCTGCTTTTGTAGACTGTTCCTTTTTGATACCATGCAACAGAGTAATTGCACTTTTTCCAAGTAAATTACTGACCTTTCTTAAAATCAATAAGCACTGTATGATGATCTGTCTTTGAGGAGGCAAAATATGGCCTTAAATTATCCACAGCATTGAAGCCTGAGAAAGATTTGGCAAACATTTAAGTACTTTATTGGTACTGTATTGAAGTTTTAAGTTGTAAGAGAAGCGAATAAGTAGCATGATGGCCACTTTGAGTGAGATGAGGGATGGTTCATTTGGAGTGGGAGGGAACAGTATTTGGGCTACAATGGAGTAGTACTTGACTCATTAGTGTGAGCTGTCGATGGGAAATACTGTACTTAGTGTTTAGAGCTGATTTTGACCTGTTTGTCATTTTTTACATTTTTTTAGTTAGAAGAAAATTCAATTAGAGTTCTTCTGGCAGTTAACCATGACTGGGATACCTGATCTGTAAAAAGAAATCTTTTCAGATACTGTGGCTGGAAGGGACTCTATGGAAGAAGTGCTGAACATATTGTTGAAGGAAATGGAGGTCACAGCAGGCAAGTCCTTCCCTCTGCCATCTGGAAGGAAAGGACCATCCCCCCCAACCCTTCACTTCAATTTAATGTCTGTCTCCACTTCAGGGCAGCATTGAATGAGTCTCCACTTCAGGGCAGCATTGAATGAGTCTCCACTTCAGGGCAGCATTGAATGAGTCTCCACTTCAGGGCAGCATTGAATGAGTCTCCACTTCAGGGCAGCATTGAATGAGTCTCCACTTCAGGGCAGCATTGAATGAGTCTCCACTTCAGGGCAGCATTGAATGAGTCTCCACTTCAGGGCAGCATTGAATGAGTCTCCACTTCAGGGCAGCATTGAATGAGTCTCCACTTCAGGGCAGCATTGAATGAGTCTCCACTTCAGGGCAGCATTGAATGAGTCTCCACTTCAGGGCAGCATTGAATGAACTGGGTATGAATATGTAATGGTTAGGAGTTGCTTTTGTTGATTGCTGGAGTAAATTGCTTGTGTTTATTTGAGGAGCTCTCAGATGTTAGAGATCTCTGGTTTCATTACTGTACTGTTGCTTGCTAATCCTCTCTCTCTCTCTCTCTCTCTCTCTCTCTCTCTCTCTCTCTCTCTCTCTCTCTCTCTCTCTCTCTCTCTCTCTCTCTCTCTCTCTTGAAGGTGTTCTTGGTCTTGTGAGGTGTTGAGAGTTTTGCTGTATGCTATTTATGCCAGAAATGCTTTGGAGTTCCAGAATAAGCATGAGACCATTTACTGTTGAAGGATGTACAGTAGTGTACAGTATAGCCTTTGGTTTTGCAAGTGACTGCCATCAGTATTACATGTTATATATTTATGAGAAAGAAGAGCATTATGGAAGTTTATAGCTGTGGTATGCATACCAATAATGCATTTATTGATGCCACCCTCTGTTTAGTTGTAAACTTGGTGGCTGTGTCAGTCGTTTGCTCAAGAGATGTATCAGATGTCTGTCTTGTATCCCCAGTGGAAGTTTGGGTTTAGACTGTAGGCCTTCTGCTGGTTGGGAAGTATTAGGCACCTTCCAGTTAGGGCATGAAAGATGTGGACTGATGAAGAATGAGTGTGTTGCAAGAAGTCAGATTGAATGATCTGGTCAGCTTGTGATTTGGAAGGTGTGTGTGAGTGAAGGACTGAGAGAGAGAGAGAGAGAGAGAGAGAGAGAGAGAGAGAGAGAGAGAGAGAGAGTGTGTTTGGAGGATGCAAGAAGGTTGGGTGTGGGATGGGCTGTTTGTGCTTGTCCAATATATTCCCTAATAGGAACTCTGTTGCATGAAAGGTTTTATTGTGGATTGAAAAGCTCTTGTCAAGTGAAGGTCTCATTGCTGGGCTTATGTGTGGTCCTCTCTTTGCCCAGCATTCCCTGGGAACAGAGAACAAGTACGTGCAGGATATATCATCATCTGGTACCCTAATGTTGGCCTCTGAATTTTCTGAAGGATGTGTCAGGACTCTCAAAAAGGAGCTTTCCAAACAGCCAACCTCTGCGACAAGCTTAGCTGGTCAGTATGGGAGTTATTTTCATTGATGTTTGTCTAGCATGATCCTGATGCTCTTGGTACTGAAATTGAACCTATGTT
The DNA here is from genome assembly GCA_039081455.1 of Macrobrachium rosenbergii. Classification (NCBI taxonomy): domain Eukaryota; kingdom Metazoa; phylum Arthropoda; class Malacostraca; order Decapoda; family Palaemonidae; genus Macrobrachium; species Macrobrachium rosenbergii. Next base: position 72,321 of record JANJGK010001131.1, on the reverse strand, counting down.
TTGGCCCATTTATCTCTGTGGATCATACCTTACTTACTCCTCCACTTCACTCTGTAACATTCTTTGGCTCCTCTGGGTTGGGTACATCTTGCGTTGAACAAACTTATGCCAGTTGCGTAGAACAAACTAGTGCCAGAATATGAATTGTTGAGTACAGGTCAAATGTGTCAAGTTCTTGAGGGTAGCAGAGGCTGTCTTTCAGGAGAATGAGAGAGAATGGCACCCAGTGGTTGATGTATCACAAGGGGCTTCTGTGTTGCTTCCCCCAGGTTCTTGGACTTGTTTTCTTTCCTTTAAAATGCCTGTGGGAGGAACCAAGGTTATGACACAACAACCATTCAGTTTCTGTGGCGTCTTGGTGAGTTATGAATAGCCTACGAGTATTTATGCACTAACAGGTAAGACACAGGATAAACCTGGGATGATTTGAAGGTTTGCAGATTTTTCCATTCCAAAAATTTGTGTTTGTCATTTGTGGAACCTTTGTGAGTTGCAGAGATGATGGAGGCTGATTTTTGTTATCAGGCAATGTTTATGTCCTGTCCAAATAGTTTGGGAGAAGTAGAGTAGGTTGACACCTCTGTAAGAGTTGTATAGGGACATAATACTTCATGGCATCAGAAAGTAGGTAGAATGTAGTACCCACACTGCATATTTTTCCCAAGTGGCTGTGTATGTGTAGAGATGAGATGTAAGTGTGAGTAACATGGGCCATGAAGCTGTTGCAGTTATGCATTCACGCAAAGTGGTGCAGTTGGTTCCACTGGGTGATTTTATAAGCTCACTCTCAAAGAGATGGTCATGCAGGATTTGCTTCAAGAAAGCCTCATGACGTACTATTAGTCTTACCAAAGTAATAAGAAATCTTGTCTGTCATGCTAGAGATATCTACCACTCATTAAGGTAAAAGGCCTTTATATATTTTTTAGTTCAAACTCAATCAGAAGATACAACTTTACCATTGCTTTATAATGACAAGTACATGTTATTCTGAATTTAGTTTTATTTTGCAGATTGTATCGGTCATCATGCATTACAACTGGTGGAGAATTTAGCCCCAGGAGCTGTGGTCCGTGAAGCAAAGACATCTGTCCCCTTTGTGTGAATCTCACCGGTCTTTGTTCCAGAGCCCTGAAGGGGACATACACGTACGTTACAGGATCAGGTGGGAAAGCAGTGGTGTTGTGTAATAGTTCCCTTCCATAGCCATTTTAGGAGTGATTTCCATGACCTTGGAGGTGTTTGATGGGAAAATATAGTTAATATGTGTCTATGGTTCAGTTGAGGCTCTGTCAAGTATCATATGGAAAAGGATCACTCCTTTCAAATGGTAATAAATAGGCCTGATGTTTTTAATTCCAGACTTGCAGGAATCAAAGACATTGCCACTTGATTTATTTCCAAATTGTTGTGATTTTGCGTTTACTTACGTATGGTACTCTGTGTAACTTGCAACACTTTTTGTACAAATGTCCTCCTTATACAGTTCTTCCACTTGCGAGGATGACTGGATATTAGGGAAGGTGACATTCAAGTTAATTCTTTCAGTTGTTGAAGCTTTCATAGAAAAAGTTTAACTTGTGTTGGCATTGTCTGAGTGTTTGTTCTTTAACAAAACTTGAGATGAAGATTACAGGCCTTGACAGCTTGCATTTGACTGGAGACTTGATGCTCTTGAATAAGGTCGATGTTTGTGCATTTTGGAGAGAGGTCACTGAATGGTGTCTTTGTGGTTTTCCCTAATTTCCAAGCAATTTGAGTATGTAGTTGAACCCATGTTCTGTTAGTTGGCAACACTTTCCATGTTACCTGTTTCATGTGTTTGTGTTTTTGTGCTGCATTTCCAGATCTTGCTTAGTGGCAGGAATTTATTTTGGTCTGTTTTGGATAACGGTTCATTGGCAAAAGTGAGGCAGACTGTAGTGGCTGTGTGGTGGGTGTCCCTTTGGTTATCATTTTCCACCTTGTATGAGACTCCACCTGCTGGGATGAGGGAGGCTTCTGCCCCAGGGACTGGTTCAGTAGAGTCTTGTGGAGGAATGAAAAAGTAGGAATGGCAGCCTAGAAGAGAAAGGTTCAGTACAGAAACCACACAAGTTCCTGAACCTGCAAGTCTGGACTGTCAGTTATTAGCTATGTAAAAGTACAGAAAAAATTCCAGGAAGCAGAGCATTCCTCCTCAATAGCATTTTCATTTATTCTTTTCTTTACTTTTTTTTTTTTTTGCTGTAGGGACATTCAGAGTCTGGAATGTCCAAGAAGGAACGCAGTCATTTGTTTTACCTAGATCCTTCAGTTGGTGCATTTCTTTGCTACAGAGCAGGCAGTAGTTTGGATGAGGAGGGTTTCATCCAACTATGGTCGCTGCCTTGCTTGTTATCAGTGAGCGGTCGTTCCACGGGTGACAGCCATCAGAAAGTGGAAAGTTGGGACTCTGCAACAAGAGAAGGATTTTGAATTTTGTCTCTTCATCTGAGGGTTCCAATGCTGATTTTCAACACTTGGTACCAAGTTCCTTTTCTGACAACCAATTACTTTTGGAAATACCCATGTTAAAAATTTATGTAATGTAGCGAATTTGTGTGATTACTAGATGCTGAATGCGTGCTTATTTTGTTACATTCTACATAATGCCTAAATTCATGATAAAAACTTTGTGACCTCTTCACAAAGGTGTTGTAGTCTCAAGATATCAGAATGATAACCAGGTACTTGAGTTGATGAGTGCCTGTTGTGCTGAAATTATGGCTGAGATACATCTATCAAATTGCCCTTTGGAGTTTCAGGGAAGAAAAGTAATTTTGACAAAGTTTTTGTTGGAATAATAACTGTCGACAGTCATCACTGATGACATTCTTGAGCTCTAGATGAACTGAAAGGGTTTTTCATAATTAGTAAGTAATTACTGGATCAGTGACAAGTTTGAGATGTTGGACAGCCAGCTATGTAGGAAGAGACCAAGGAGAAGGGTGAGTAAAAATATGTGACTGAGGCCAAAGGGGACATTGCTCATTTCCTCAGTATGCACTGCCAACAGTGTGCCACAGAATGCACACTGAAGGCATTGAGTTCTCCCTGTGGGTTGAGTCTTGTGGAAGAATGCTTGGTGATTCACCTTATCCTCTTGCCCAGGAGGACGCTGCTGTCAGAACTGGGCAGTTCAGCCATGTTATGGCTGTGCCGTTTCACTCCCAGAAGCTGCAAGAGCCTTTGTGTTGATGTCTAAGGGGACTTTGACCCTTTTGTGGAACTCTACTGTCTTGGCTCAGTTAGGGGGTGACACTAGTGTTGATAGCTTCTTGGATATGCCCGAATATTCAGTGACTTCTTCTCCCGCCTCCTGGTACTTTGCTCCTGCAAAGCAGTTGCTTCAGTTGACTTGACTTTAGGGCCTCAGGATTTGCTCCTTCACTTTCTCTGGAAGGTTTTCTTTAGCCATACATTTTGAGAACAGTTGTTAAGGTTCTCAACTCCTGCTTGGTAGTGGAAAGTGGAAAAGAGAACCCACATATTTATGAATAACCAGGTTACTAAAATACAAACATACTTGTGAGATTATACACAAAATACACATTTATTGTTGCTAAGATTTTAAATATGTGGAGTAACTTTTCTACAGTGTTCATAATTCTACATGTGTGTTTTGTCCCCATTCTGTAATCTGCAGCTGTAGTCTTTGATACTGTAATCAGTTGGAGTTCTTGTAGGGATTCCTTCTGCTAACCAGGCAGCTATTTTCAAGGGGATTCTGTCTATGTCTACTTAAATGATTGCTTTACTGCTAGTTCCAGATACTATTTATATTACCTGGAATGTTTTAACATATATATGTAGATTGGTCATTTCCAGTCCGGGTAAAATGTAATTTGTCCAGAGTAGATTTCTCAAGTCAGTGTAATGCATTACAGAGTCAGCATTCTCTCCAGTAAAGAATGTTTGTTCTTCTTGAAGGCTTTCTTTCTTGCTTTTCCAAGCAAAGCTTTCTACTTGTGCTTTCTTTTCTGGTGATTCTCATTTTCCTCTTTAGGTCTCAGTTCTTTTTCCATGCAGTGTAGATTATCGGCAATTTTAACTCTAATTCTGATTTTAGAGCATTTTAATGTTGATACCGTTTAAGGTTACTGTAGAACTGGACTCTGTTGATATTGAGCATTTCTGCCTCACTGTAAAACTTTGGTGTTAATTAATGTTTGGAAAAATCTTGGAAAGGATTTTGTTTTCATGAAACAGAGTTGGTTTGGGTTTCTGAATTTTGACAGTCCTATTCATGAAATATTTTGTACCTTTTTATTTTGGCTGGATAAAAACTTCACAAGCAGAGGAAATATGGTTGTTATGTAAGGACCCATGATGACTTGTGGTCTGTGAGAAATATTGATGTAATAAGAAAATACTAGAGTACAGAAAGACCAAATGTGATTTCAGGACAAGGCCTGAATGGTGATGACAAAAAGGTCATCGATGTACCTTTTGACAGGAAGGTTGCTCATCTGAAGGTGAAGGTAGGTAGGGTCTCCTTCAAATTTTGAAGCTCTGTTGTGATGCACAAAAAGTTGGTTCTTTGCACCTCAAGAGTAGGTGGTGATGGTAACATTATTAAAGGTTTATATGGCAGTTGGATTTGCTCTTTGTTTACGTCATAATTATTAAAATCTGTATTTGGTTTTTGAAAAAATCATTGAGGTAAATCAAAAACTTTTCATTTCTCTGCAACTAAAAGTGTACAATCTGAACCAACCTTCTCAGGAACTAAAAGACAATCTATTCAAGGCTCTTGTATCATGCTAGTGTCAGGGTGATGGAGGCCACATTCTGGATTTCCATCCCACTTACATAATTGACCAACAGTAGAAAGTTGTTGGGTTTGACTGTGATTAGTGTAAGCACATCATATGTGGTGTTCCTCAGGAGAGCATTCCTGAGTCTGCCCTTATTTTTGGCTTGTTCCCATATTTTGATGGCCTTGAAAACAAGGTAGTACTGTATGCAGATGGTGCCACAGTGATTGCAGTGGTTGACCCCTCTTTATTGCACAGTGAAGTTGGTAGATGCTCCCTTAATGGCTTTAGTAGGATTCTGCAAGTGGTGCAGTCAGTCAGTCAGTCAGGGGGGAGGGGATGGAGGAGGGGAACTGGGACAGAACCAAGGCTGTTCAGTCACCAGAGTCTGTGCTTCTGCTCTTCCCTGATTCACATTGCATTGGTGACAGTGTACTGGACTTTCAAGAGACTTTCAAGTTATGCTACATAAGTGTGTTGCATTTTGACACAAGTTTGGGCACTCTCCATAAACTCATGTTGGTGTTTTGTAAGGAACAGCCTCTGTTGTCGAAAACTAATTGAGATTTGATCTAGTATGTTAGCTGTTCGTAGCATACGAACTTTATAGACCCTGGAATGATAGAATTGTTCTGGAAGAGTTTAATAACTGGATGTTGTGCAATTAGAGCCTCAGACGTTCCAGCAAAGGTCCAATGCACAACTACCCTACAACAATTCACCTTGTATTTTAATCATTCACTCTAGTCATATTTTATCGAATTATTTATCAACTGACTAAATTATCTTTTTTTATTTTCTCATGACTGATCTCTTCTTTCTGTATTTAATGTTGCTGTATCTTTTGTAACTTCTTTCAAATGAACTCTGTAACACTCTTTGGAAGCTTCTTGGATTTCAAGTCAGTGGCCCTTGTATGCTTGTTCCTCAATGATGATAATAATAATAATAATAATAATAATAATAATAATAATAATAATAATAATAATAATAATAATTCTGCTTCCTGTGTTCTTGTTTCCATAGAAGAGCTGAAAGGTCTTGGTGCCGTTTACATTAAAAGTTATGGGCATAATACCCACCTTTTTTTTATGAATTTATCATTGGCATCTGTTTGTACATTCATCTGTTTATTGATTTGGCTTCTGATTTTAATCTAAATTGTTCATTTAATTTTTATCCAGCGATGGACAATTGTTCTTTTCAAGTTGATGATAAATTTCATGGTCCTTTTATCTTGTTCCATGTGAATGAATGTGACCCAGTTTGAATCATAATGCTATTGAATAATAATAATATTGAATAATAATAATCATGTTGAATAATAACAATACTATTTACTTGTAGCTGGTATGCACTCTGAAGTTTGAGAGTACAAATGTTGTGACTGTTTTTAGAGCCTTTTTTTCATGACAGGTTGATTTTGAGCAAGAAAGACAATTTGTTCTTGCATGAAAATTTGCTAATTTTGACATTTTTGGGAGGTGAAGCATTTTCAAGTTTATCAAGACTTCCAATTTTTCTTCTGACTTGCAATTGAGCGACTTCAGGGTTGTGACACAGCATTTTTATTTGTTCTTATGCTGTGGAGTTTAACTTGTTAAATATAAAAGCTTGCATTCAGAATTATGCATTGACTTGAAATGACTTTTATGTTGCACAGAAATCAGGTTCCCAAAAGAGAACTGAACTCAGTGGGTCCTCTCTGCTCTCATTGCTATTGGATTCACCTTGTGATAATCTTGGTTCTCTTGTGACACAGTCTGTCCAGTTTGGTTCAGGACCCAAGTTTGAAACAAAAAACATTTCCATATTTCAAATGGCTTGCCCCAGCTCAATTGCTTTTAGAGATACCCTGTCAGATTGTCAAGGATATTTCATTGATTATTGCATTCTTAAGAAGTTGCAGTTTCACAAATAAGTTTTGTCCTTCATCCCACACTTACAATCAGACATATCTTGAGTGTCTGTCCAACTTTCAACCAACAATGTCAGTCAGATATAAGAAACAAATATCCTTAGGAAATTTTGTCAGAATCTTCATGTTCAGTTAACCCAAGATTTAGATGATTTTAAAGATTTGCAATATATTAGATGAGATTAATATAATCTTGAAAACCAACCCATCTGCCAGGCCTATGAGAGCTAATGGTAAACCATTTACGTATTGTTAGTGATCAGCATTTGAAGTTGCTGGCATAGTTCTGTTAGTGTAGAATTGAAAGACAGCAGTCTTCAGTATTTTTTCTAAAGTGATATAGACCAGGTAATGGTTCCTGGACTATTAGAATTGTGTTAGGAAGTAAGCATATGCGTCTTCTACATAGCATACAGTGGCCTCATTCAATTTGTTATTTGGGGAGCAAAGTTGAACACAGGCCCATCCTTTCGCTGACTGAGATTATACAGTACTACTTTCCCTTCTGCTCAACGGGAGGTTTCTTTCAAAAGCAAAATGTTCTGCCTTTCAGAATGGCATTATAAAATATTTGCAAGGCTGTTTGAGAATAGTTGGAACCCTTCCCATTTCTTAGCGGCAGAATCAATTAAAATTCATAGGCTGATCATTTGAAAGTAGTACCGAGTAGTATTGTAGTCAAGGTTTTATCTGCTAAGTGACAGCTCCTTAAATTGGTTACTAATTGAAAATTATGGAGAATCTGGTGTAATTCTCTTGCTATAAATTCCTGTGTATTTTGTCAGTGTTACGAGTAAGATGATGTTTCCTCTCACTTGATGTTATCTGCATTTTGCTCTTGTGAACAAATAAGGTTTGTAGGGGGAGAAGAGTCTTTGAGGAACCAAGGATGTCACATCCAGTTTTTGCACTTTTTGCTCTGTAACACCAGAATGATGTCCGTTAGACTTGACTTCAAACGGTTTGACGTCACCTGCCATCTTTATTTGTCAGTTTTGTGGAAGTTCTGTCAAAGCTTCTCAGTCAGTGGTTCCCTCCCTCCCTTCAACTGCACGATTTTCAGAAAAGTCTTGTTTTTATGAGAGGAATGTGGCTGCTTCTTTCTCACTGCTCTGAAATGGCGTCTGGAACTGTGATGGTGAGGAGTACAGTACGACACTTTCAGAGTGGAGTTACTTTGATGAGTTGAATGAATTTTAATACAGTTAAAGTGTGGTTTTTCTTGTATTAACCCAAGTTCATATCAGCAAATAAGTCATACAGGATGATTTGGAACGTTAATCTAATTAGTCTGTCATTTCTGTGACACAGGACCAACAACAAAACTCCCTTGAGAGAGAGAGAGATTCTCGTAAGTAGCCAGCTCTGGTGCAATCACTTCCTGGCTTCTGATCCAGCAGTTTATTCACTGCAGCTGCAACATCTGTGGACACCTGCAACAAAGCCTCATTCCTTCCCACAGGTAAGCCATTGGTCAATCTTTTTCATTGGGGAACAGGTAAGATGGTGCTATATAAATTTTGAGTACACCAAGTTAGTATATGAATATTGTCTTAATCACGACAAAGGGCCCTTTTGGTGTGAACTGAATATTCAGTCATTTTAAGCCTTCAGTTCTGTGTCAGTCAATTGCTTCTATAATCAGTCATTTTACTTTTCTTTGACTCAGCCCTTTGACAGTAAACTTTTCTTCCGAGTGAATATGTGAAACAAACCCGTTTAATTGTTGGTAAAATTCTCATTAATATTATATTCAGTGTTATCAATGATTTGTTAGCTAATCAAATATTTGTCACTAGGCCTAATCTTCTCCGGAGAGGTGTCTTCCCACGGTGTAGAATTTGTTAGGGAACCAATGCAGAAGTAATGCAGTTGACAAGCGTCCTGGAGGTATTCTTGGTGTTAATTCAACATTGCAGCCCTCCTTCCTAAATGAGCATAAAGTGTCTTTCATTCCTGAATGTAGGAATTTCAGGAGGAACCACAAGGTTTGCATTTTTATGAAGGAAGGTAAATTTTTGTCCAAAGGAAGTGTTGTAATTTGCTAAAATCTGAGACCATCAATCTTGCTGGAAAGGTTCTTTTTCTTTCAGAACCATTTTGTTGTTGAATTAAAAAGAGATTGACGAGTGTGACAGATGAATAAGTCTTTAATTAAGCTGTATGATTTTCTGCGAGTTAAATGCTTTCTTTTTTATTACAGGAATGTGGCTTAGCCAGTGTTTTGTTCTGGCGTGACTGTGATGCTTAGGATATGAAAGATGAGTTTTCTTCTTCATAGTGAAATGCTCTGAGGCACAAACCTCTTCAGTTCACACATTCCACTTCTTGAGAGGTTTCTGTTACAGACAAGAGGAAATTTCCCTTGCAAAAACAATGGTGAGTCATGTTTTTATTTTGTATTAAAAAAATAAGGAATGATGTAAGTAATTAGTACAGTGGAAACTTTCAAAATGGTGTAACGTAATCACGTATAAACATAAAGGATTTCAATAAAAAATGTGCAAATTTAGGATCTATTTTTGACCCCTGTTCATATAGTAAACACTTGCGATGCAGCAGGATTATTTGAGACCTTGTGAATCGCTTGGTTCGTTTCTTTGACAGGAAGATGAAAACCTCTCTAGAGAGGTTCCAATAACTAACCAGTTCTAGTGACTGGACTACCTAGTTGCTGATACCCAGATTAACTCATTTGAAGGAGGAGCCTTGACACCTGTGAACACCTGCTGCTGCTACGGAGCTTCATTCCTCCCCAGTGAAGCCACTGATAAATCTCTTCCATTTGGGAACAGGTAAGACGGTGCAGTATTCTGTCAGTTAAAATACACAACTGGAGAATTTATGTCAATATTCCCTCAAGGAGGGCGTCGACCGCCGAATTTCGAGGAATTATCGAATTGTAGTTATCATCAGTTTTCAGGTGTTTTATGTCTAAAGAAACATATCCTGAAGTGTTAATGCTAAAAAAATGCTTTGATGAGTTCATGGACAATTTTGTTCATCGCTTGTATGGCACTGTGAACAACAATATAATGTATAAACAGTAATTTTGGAATGATTTTACTGAGGAACATTACGATGTATTCTGCCATGTTCCATTTGAAAAGTGGCTTTTCTGTCTTTTATTTGATAAAAAAGGCCTTTAACATGTTAAAGGCTCTATGACCAAAATTATTTAAGATAAGAGACAGTAATTTTAGAATAATTTTTAAAAAATTGAGAAACAGTACACAATTTTCAGATGTTTTTACTGAGAAACCTTAATGTCTTCTGTTTGGGTGCTAAACTATGTCTTGTTGTTGTCCAACAATTACTTTGTTTTTCAGGTCAGAACGGAAGCTCAAGACATCTAAGCAAGCGGATCAGATCTGGCAATGACGCCTCAAAAACGCTCTCAATCAGGCCTGGGCAGGAAGGAAGTGATGCCCTCTCTACCCACCAGAAAATATAGTGCCTGCATCTTTCCAATGGCATGTCTACTTTTAGGACGTGTGGACCACTTCCTGTATAGTATTGTCTACTTTTAGGACATTTGGACTGTGTCCTAAACCTGACCTGCCGGGCTGCTGCTACTGAAGCCTCAAGTTATAATTCACTCGTCCAAGGATGACTAACTTCTTGGAGCCAGTCAGGATGCAAATGTCACCCAGGTAATGAATGATGTAATACAGGTTTTGTGGCTTTTAGTGGTTTCATTGTAATCTTGTTTTGGTTAATAAAATTAATACGTGATGAAATTGTTTATAGTTGCTTGTATAATATAATACTACTTCATTTAAATGAAGCATAAAATTTCAAATGATTAAAAGAGCATTTAAAGATTTTGTTAATTTGTAGAATTAAGTTGTGTGAATAAAAAAAAACCCTCATGCTTTTTTGCTGGGGGGTAATACATTTGTTTTTGAAGACTTCAAAATATTTCTTCCTTTTCTTTCAGTTTCTCGTTGCCGAAGAAGTGGCAGAGGAGATGAAGGCACTGGTAAAGCCCCACATATATTAGGCTATCCACCGACCCTGGTGGACAGCCTATCAAAACCAATGACACAACTATTGTTCCTGAAGTGGCCAGAAGAAGTCTGGGCAACAGCTACTTTACCACTCAGTTTGCTGCTTTGATAATCATTCAGTGCAGTTTTATTACATACAAAGTGATTCCGTGCCCTTTTTACCTGGTACAGGTTTTTTCTACAAGCTTCAGGATTTATAGAGATAATACACAAGCTACATTGTAACAGAGTCTTGTACAAACTGCTTAGCAGTAACAAACTGAGGTACCTAAGCTTTCAGGTTACTACTGTATAGATGGATTTGTTGCTAAAAAGATGTTTGAGTCTATTCAATGGTTTTATTTACTTGTGAAATTCATGTGATTACACGAACTTGTAGATGCAGCCTCTATAACACCTTGCCTGCCGAGTGCAGATACACAAGTATGTTTCCCATTATACCATTCCAGGGGTGTAGACCTTGCTGCAGGGGTAAATACTGCTGTGTATAATTCCCAAGGATGTAATTCCCAAGGATGTGTTGCTGTTGTGTACACCTTCAGGTGTAAATACTGCTGTGTATCAATTCTTCCCATCTTGGCAACCTCTTTCCACACCTCTCTCTGGGGTCCTTCCTTTCTCAATGGTAGAGTCTCTAACCTCATCAGTCTTGCTGGCCGGTATTGTGTTATTCTGAAAGAGTAAAATGTGTATCAAGTCTTGTGTACAGAATGGTAGTGAAGTTCAGAGAGACTAATAATTACTTGCTTTCCCATTACGGCTATACTATCAATCTACCGACTCATTCTCATCAGTTCTACAAGAAGCAGAACAAAATCTAAATCCCTTAATCCAAGATTTAAATGAAAATTGATTACTGATATTTAAAATAAATCAAAATTTCACAGCTTATTTGGCCACTCATGTTTAGCAGATGCAAAGAGCTGCTCTGTACTTGCACTGCTTGCAAAAAATGTAGTTTTCTGATGAGACTCTCAACTAGTTGTTTAAACAAGCTCCCTTTCCTTATATAAAATCCTGCCAAACAAGTCTAAACTCACCTGTGTATGAAACAGTCATTAACTGTATAGCTGTATTTGTGTAAAATATTATGCAGCTTTCAAGAAGGTCTTCCGGCAATTATTCGACTAAAGTTTCTTACTCTTGAAAGTATTCTAGGCTCCACACCTCTCCAATCAGCCTCTTGAACCTTTCAATACGGCTGTGAACAACTTTCTTTTCTGAAAGCAATAAAAAAAACCCTTCACATGCTAATCAGCTGAAAAATGTTTTGATTAGTAACTGGTAACTATATTAGAGTTGAATCTAAGTCAGTCCTGAATGATGGAAGATTCCAAGTATTGAGTTCACTTGGAGCTGTGGATAAAGTTGTGCATTTGTATACACTAACAACCATTTATTTCTGTAGAAAGGTGTCTTCTTACTGAATTTAAATGAAAATTTTCCCTTCATGCTGAGTCGTCACAGGTAGTATTCTGTAGCATACAGTTGTTTACAGTTGAAAGGAAAATCATTTCTTGCACAACTAAAATTTGTATCCACCTATTACAAGTGTTACAGCCTACTTTCATTCTTATTGCTTGGCACTTTGCATCACCTGTCTATCATATTTTGCATTCTGAGACCATAACTATAGACTTTACAGTCAAGGAAACTAATGGTTATAATTATGCCAGTGACTTCTTGTTTATACATATATAAATTAGTTTATAGGCCAGTTTATACATATATAAATTAGTTTATAGGCCAATTTTACTTAAAGGTTATGGACCAATTTCACTTGATGTTTATATATAGGTTAGAGACCAATTTCGCTTGAAGCCTACACAGTTTATCTTGCCAAAACCTAATTAAATTGGGACAACCAAGATTGATCAGATTATTCTGGCCCAAAGCACCCACCACCTCTGACTAATACATTCTTCCTACTTTTTCAACCCTCAAAGGATCTACTATCCAGCCCTAGCTTGGTTCAGGAAGGATTCACCATGCCCTGGATCCTTAACAATACATCCTAGGGTCCTTTCTCTATCCTAAGCTGGGTAAGGAGCTTTACCTTCAAGCCATATGTGGGTCATTCATCCTAGGCTGAGCTGACCTTACCATGAGATACTGAATACCATTACTTGGCAAAATTTTCCCTTACCTTAAATTAAATTAGTGAGGCTGAAGATTGATAGTTCCAGGGCTCATCTTGCATCTGTGAAAGGTTCCAGTGAGGCTGAGATGATTGGGCAGTTCTGATGAATACTGATAAGGGTGGTCCTAACTGAATATCTTGAGTGGAGATTCAACTGGCCATATGTATTCCCAAAACTTGCTGTGTGTGTTCCATGGTCACTTCTAGATTGGAGAATCATCCTGAAAAATGATTCAACTTTGAATATCTGATATCCTTATTGGTGAAAGATAATGGTTTACCAGTGACACACTTGATGTGATCAATTAGATGAAGCTACAATTCTCAAGGTATATCAGCAGGAACTCAAAATAAACTCTTTACTTAGAGAGCTACAGATATCATTTCAGAATGGTTGAAATCATTTGGCACCAACAGATCATAAACACCTCCAGAAATGGTACTATTTGCCACCACATAATAATAGCAAACAAACCTTTGCATAGCAAAGTGTCTACTTTGTAATGGCTACCCTTCTTCTATGCTTGCAGCCATACCTGAAGCTGTAGGGTAACTCTTCAGTCACTGGAAATGTTCAAGAAGTCAAAAAACTTCCAAGTTCCCATGACCACTCTCTGTCAACTCCTTTGGGTCTTATCTTGTAGTAGTACTGTCACTGTCGAATTCATCACTGAATATGAAATATCCTCAAGCAACACCATATTTGAATTTGAAACAAAATCAAGGTCGCACAAAAAATAACTAATGCACGATTTCCAAGTTACCTAAAGAAGCAGCAATGAACTTGAGAAAGGTTTGTCAATAACTCCACTAATCCATCCTTTCTCCTTCATAAGAAATACTGAGTTCCAAGTCTCAGCCAAGGCTTGAGAGGTCACTGTGTCCTGGGAGAGGTTTGGTCAGGTTGGTATCTATTGACTCTTCTGTGGGTGAAGCTACGTCCAATTTGATGCTGACATTTTGCCTACATAGCCATTAGGGCTTTAACCTGTTTATTTTCCCAGTAACTTGTGGTAGTATCTACCACTCTTTTCACAGCTAATGGTACCTACCCAGCTGTGCTTCCTTCTACAGACTATGCATAGCCTGGTTCCAGGGCCTCCCTAGATTCTGCAGAGATTCAAAGTCAAAACTGCTCAACACACACACAGTTTATCTTGTTGGTACAGAAGTCATCTGATAGCAGCTAACACATGAAAATCTTATCAGATCATAATTCCAAGTTAATAAACTCCAGATCTGTTTAGGTAGGTCTACAAATCCTTTCCAAATTCATGTGAATAATTCAAAATATTGAAGTACGAAGCATCAAGTGTCCTCCTCCACAAATTCCCCCACTAAAAACACACCATCATCATCAGTAACCTATCACCATCCATTTCACTAATAATATAACCCATAAAGGCAATTTCTGCCATTATCCTCATAACTGGAAAACAAAAACAGTCTTTCTTACCTTGCAACAATAAGCCATGAAGAAGAATCAACAGCCATTTGTGAACACCACAATTATTGATTAGAATTCTTCCAACCTCAGCCCGAGTGGCCAGCCAGGGACCCATCTGTCATGTCAGCCATCAAGGATTCTGGAGTTAGAGGATTTGTCTCAAATCATCATCCTGGAAGGAACAAACAGGATATATATATATATATATATATATATATATATATATATATATATATATATATATATATATATATATATATATATATATATATATATATATAACAACTGTCTTCCCACATCAATATCACCTTAATTAGGCAGCTGTGTATAGTATTCAAACACAATCTGAAATCAATGAATGATGTTTTCAATATGACTTGTCAATAATATTTATTAACCTTTAAAAATTCGGTATAAAATGGAATTACGAAGCATATAACAAAACTTTTGCTTTAAAAGTAAAGCAATAATGAATGATAAGTACAAATACAATATGTGCAAATTAAGTTATTATAATTCTCTAGATAATGTCTTACCTCAACATGATTTGAACCAATACCAAAAGGTGATCAGAATTTAGGAAGCTTTAAGTAGTACATAATATAAATATAATGAAAGGTTTGTTGTTCCATGAAAGCAATGATGACTGATAAGTACAAATCTGTCCAAATGAAGTTATAAGAAGTCTCCCAGATAGCAATGTCCCAGTTCTGAAAAATATTGGAACCAATACCATAGATTTGGGAAACTAAGGACTACATAGTTACAAATAAATCCTTTCCTCATCCAATGAATCACTTCCATTGAAACCAGGATATTAAAATCATTTTGACAAAATTACATTACACAGTAATGAAGGAATACAATAATGTAAGGGAAACTTATAAGAAGACCAAACATAAAATATATATTAGCCACTGAAACTACAGGTTTACATTTTCGAAATTTAAAAAACTTTGTTAATGCCATCTATCTATTTATCTATTGGCAAACATTGACAGCATTGCCAGTCTCCTCTTCTCCGAAGTGTCTAAGAAAAACTCTTCTTTTTCTAATTATTTGCTCTACAAATTACAATAAATTAATTATTTAATTAGGAATTTAATAAGTGTATATTCATAAAATCTGTACCAAAGTATGAATGAATTCAAGCAAATTAAGAGATTCATAAGGATATTTCAAAGACTAATTCTGGCAATACCTAGGAAGGCGGAGTCTATTGTTCGTACGCCCCTGGAAATGAAGGTGAATCTCTACGCTGGTAAAAATTGACCACCAGGCTTAAAAAAGAATCTCTCTTTCTCTTTCTCTCTCTGTTCCTTCTCATTTCATGTCTTCTCCCTCTCTCTCACTACTGGACAATCTCTCTCTCTCTCTCTCTCTCTCTCTCTCTCTCTCTCTCTCTCTCTCTCTCTCTCTCTCTCTCAGCAAAGCAGGTGCAACAGAGGTTGCCAATTTCTCAGATAAACCAATAACTGGTCCTCCACAAACTATTAAAAGAAGTTGGGGGGGGGGTCACTTTCTCAATGGTTTTGGGGGCAGGAGGGAATTTGAAAGAATGACAGAAAGTGAAAGGACCAAGTTTGTTGACAGAAGGTTGTCTGTCCTGTTGAAGTAGGAACTCCTCCCTCCTAAGTGCCTCTGACCGCCAGCCCCTACCCCTGGGGCAAATGGTAAATTTATTTTGATATATTGTGCGGAATGGTCTTCCATTTTGAAGCAAAATCTCTGCCAATCACTGACATTCTTTGCTTGAATGGAAGTTTAGTTGCATAGTTACAGAAAAATCTGTTCTTAGCAAATGCCTTTATAAGTACTTTAGTATTTTTTAACTATAAATTCAATTTAGCAGCTATATAATCAATTTAGTATAACTATATCATCAATTCAGTAACTATATAATCAATTTAGTATAACTATATAATCAATTCAGTAACCATATAATCAATGCAGTATAACTATATCAATTCAATAACCATATAATCAATTCAGTAACCATATAATCAATTCAGTAACTATATAATCAATTTAGTATAACTATATCATCAATTCAGTAACCATATAATCAATTTAGTACAACTATATAATCAATTCAGTAACCATATAATCAATTTAGTATAACTATATAACCAATTCAGTAACTCTATAATCAATTTGGTAACTATATATTCAATTCAGTACGTGAGGCAGCCCAAGGTATGTGCGAAGGATCAAAAACGCAGGTTACAAGCAATGTCAGGTTAACTGAATGGATCTGCCTTAAGTCCATATCTTTTTGGCCTGAAAATGGATGTGCTATCTCAAGGAACACGAGATCAATCCCCCTGGTACACGTTGTTTGCTGATGACCTCGTGTTATGCAGCACCAACAGGGGCAGCGGAGTCAAAACTAGAGCAACGGAGGAAGGTACTGGAAGACATAGAGGTTAGAGATCAGTAGAAGAAGACTGAATACTTAAGTTTTAATGAAGATCAAGACTCCGAGATTAGTATGGAAGGGACAAGGTTGAACTGAGTAGAAAAATTTATGAATCTTGGTTCAACAGTGGCTGATGATGGAGATTAGGATGTAGACATAACACCCAGAGTGGAGGCTGGATGGAAAAATTGGAGAAAGATGTCAGGTGTCTTGTGTGATTGCAAAATCAACATAAAAGGTTAAAGGAAGAGTGTATAAGACAGTAGTGAGACCAGCTTTGATGTATGAGCAGAAACATGGCCGGCAAAGAGAGTGCAAGAGAAGAAATTGGATGCAGTTGAGATGAAAATGCTCAGGTGGATGTGTGGAGTAACAAAAATGGACAGGATCAGCAATGAAAATGAGAGGAATTACTGAAGTCATAGAAGTATCAAGTAAGGCCCAGGAAAGAAGACTGCAGTGGTATGGCCATGTGGTGAGAAGAGATGAGACATATGTAGGGAGGAGAGTGATGCAGATGGAGGTGCCTGGTGGGAGAGCGAGTGGTAGACTGAAGCGAAGGTGGATCGATGTAGTTAGAGAAGATCTGAGAGACAAACAATTGTCAGAGGACGATGTGTTTGACTGAAGAGCCAGGTGGAGGAAAGCTGTCAGAAACAGCGACCCCGACTTAGAAGTGGGAAAAGATGCTGAGAAAGATGGTGATGATTCCAGACTCCAATGTCACAAACCAATTCTAATTTTAGTCAAAACTTAAGACCTTCACAGAACACTTTACAAGACTTTTTTAAAGAAGCAACTCTAATCAAATGAAAAATATCACCATAATCTCCCTTTTAGAATTGCAAGCTTGAGATGATCAAGGTTTTCTGTACACCAAAATTTACTGTTATGAAAAGAACCCTAACCACCTCTTCCAAATGCCTCTGAAAGCCAAACTTATCATCTCTATAAGAGCTCAAACTTCAACCTTTAGTCCATCTTTCATCAAACTCTGCCACTGTAAAATAACACCTCGAATCCTATTGCATTATGAGCAAGGACTCAAAAACCAAATCACCCTCAAGCAAAAGACATCCTGAATCGTATACGAGACATAAGTTCCGCAAAGGCCATTACTGTGACTACTGTAAATTTCAATCTTTCTGAAACTCTGGAAGATCAAAACTGAGATAACTTTTAGAGAATTCACTGACAAGTAAATTGCACATCAGTGTAAAAACAGGAGACTCCTCACTTACAGCAGGACCAGTGTCATAAATCAAGCTGCCCAAGATCAGGTCTATCAACTAAAAACCAGTGGACATTCTAGTGAATTCTCAAGTTACCAAGACAGCAAAATGCATGCCAAGACCTTTTCGGGGCTATATGAAAAAGCTGTACCAACTATACACCGAAATATCCACAAAAGCAATATTAGTGTCTAGTATCATAATCCCTTAACAAAAAAAAAAAAAAAAAAAAAAGCCAGAAGTCAGTCTCACCATTATGTACACATTATTAAATGTTACAAATACTGGTCAAACACTTTTTCTCCATCAATTCTAGGCCAAAGGCTTCCATCGAAATTCCTCTTAAATTAACACACTAGTTTTTTCTAACTACTGACAATGTTCGCCGGCTTTTTTTATCTAATTACTGGCAATGTTATGAACTCTGTAAGGTTTCATGCACAGAATTCTAAAATGGCCACCGAACAAAACATCTACCTAAGACAGGAGGGAGTTTGGGCCCCAAGCTGGTACCCCCTTTGGAAATTATGGTCTGTGTCCGAAATGTAAATAAAGTATTGTTGCATTCCCAACCAATAGGATGACCTTCAACTTGCTAGATATTGTGATCTATCTAATGTGTAACTTCTGAGACATCCAGCAGGTATAGATTAGACTCAGTACTTTCAATTTCTGAGGATCATTCTCTATAAGTCTAACCCCCACCCCAAAATTTTTTCCTTAGAAAATCTTCAAATAATTTGAAGCCTCTACAAGGAGCATCTCAAAGTAGTAAATAATTTTACTAAATAATCCTTAATGAAAATAAGCCAATCTCATAACAATATCCTACAAAAATCAAAATGACCTCATCAACCAATTACGCAAAAAAATTGATCCACTGACCCCAAGGGACAAATTCTGTCCGGTACAATATCAATCACACAAAGGCTAAAACTTTAAAAAATATAGACATCATAACAATCTTTTGCTTACTGTTTCTCATTGTTCCATGAGATTAAAAGATTAATTTTCTATAAAAAGATGTGAGAGAAAGTGTGTGACATCTAATAAACCAATAACACAAGGCAGAAATGTTAACATTGCAGATTTTCCTTCATGTTATTCATAGAAAAAATGAGCTAGGATTTTTGGCCATTAAACATGTTTGGAATAGAATTTTGGCAATAAAAACCAATGGACTTTGTACACCAAGTCATAAGACAAGCGTCTAGCAACCATTTGCTCTCGAGTCCAAATAAAGTCATAAGAATGAACAGTCAGGCAACCTCAACCCAACACCAAGATTGACTTCCCGTAAATTGTTTACATTTGAAAAGAACCAACATTCTTCAGTGACAGAGAAATTGGAAATACATCTGGGAAAGCACAAGCAAAGTAAGAGGCTGTCCCATCTTGGCAAACAGCTGTCTGCTCAGAAAACAGCATTCAGAATCTGCTTCGAGGCTTAACTGACTGGTTACCTCCTGCAGAGGATGTTCCCTCTTCAGGACACTGCAGTGCTGACTCCAAGGAGTCCTTTCTTTTGGATATTCTTTCCAGTGTTCACAGCTTACATACAAATTCTCCAGTTTTCTAAACAATGGATATATATTATAAGGACTTCTGCATTTCAACTTTGATCCCTTCAATAAGCCATAATACATATTTATTCTTTATAGATTGCAGATTGTTTACAGAAAAGGCTCTCATTCTCACTGCCCTCACGACCTTAACCATCAAGCATCTCCTCTCAAATTTCAAGATGAAACCCAGTTGAAAATAGAGAACAAAAACATTAATATCTGAAGCTCACTTTAATTTAATGAATGCAAATAACTATACAGCCAAAGTTTGACCACAATTTCATCCCCTGACCACCTCAGTGATCCTGGACAATGTACAAAGAAGAGAATTTCAAGAATGAACTTCAAGAGTTTGAAAGAGTAGGGTACTTAGTCCCCGTGCAGGGATGAAGAGCAAAAGCACCTGTGTAGTGTATATAGAGGGATCAAGCAAAGCATACAGTACAAAAAAAACCTTATGTAAATAAATGACTTGAGCAAAGCACAGTGTGCAGGATAACTCTAAAATGCAATGAAGTATGTTCTTTCTACATGCAAGATAATGTAAAGGGAACTTTGAGGAGAGAGAGAGAGAGAGAGAGAGAGAGCACGCGGACTTTGTTGAAAACCTGAAGTGCGCAGTTTAATTTGCCAACCATGTAACTGATCAGAACTGAAGCCCTTTTGAAAATACACAGAACTGCTGCTATGGAACAAAAATTAAACAGTTCCGTAGCTTCCAAGTTGTGTTCTAAGTTTGCCCGGTGTTTATGAGTAAAAGCTGGTACAAGAGGCATAAGGAAAGACCCTGAAGGAGTAGTGTGTACCTAAGATGTTTGGAAAATAAAGTTAGGTGAGGACAGAAAGGTGAGAGGGAGAAACAGAAATCATTCATAATCTATTCACACTAACTCCCCAAACTCTCAACCCTCTGGATACACAACAATAATATGGATTATACAGCAGCTACTTTTGGGGAATTATTTGGTGCTACCACTTTCACTTTCATTTCTTAAGGCCTTCCTTTATCTTGCCAGGAACGAACTGTTAAGTGATTCTGTTGTTACCTTTATAAGCAGAATGGCAGTTGAGGACTAAGAGAACTGAGCAATAATCAGAAATACAGAAGTCCTTGTACAATAAAATATATGTACAATAGGTCATAACAAAAGGTTCCCATTACCTAAATTTTCCAAGTTCAATTGTAAATTTAACAGCTTATGATAATTTGAACACACCACTAACAACAATAATTACATGAAACATAAACATTAGTTCAAATAAAGCGAGTTATACCATAACCTACAAGAAAAAAATATATTGCAAGACACTGAAGCTGCTGTAGCAAGTTCTAAAACTGAGAACACCTTTCAATCCAAGTGGGGAGGGAAATTGAAGGCATTCATGTTCGAAAGCCAACACCAAATATAAGAATATTTCCTTCAAATAGAACTCAAAACACTATATAACTGAAATGACTGCTTGCAAGCAGAGAGAAAACTTTTCATTCAATTTTCTCTGTTGGTATGAAATTTGACTGATCTGCTACTACCTATCAATTCATACAAAGCCCCAAGGTATGGAGATCTATAATAAAACTCAAATGCCAGTCAAATATATCCACTTTTGCCTTGTGAAGTCACTAAATAGTCATATCTAAACATGGCAACTACCCTGTAAGTGAAATAGAATTGACTGGATTCCACTTTTACAATAAAGGCCTACAAAACATTGTACTATATTCTCTTGGAGAAAATGGGGATAGTATGCCAGATTTTAATCCTTCTAGAAAATATATCAGTGCAACACTGCAATATGACTTAGCTGTTTACTTATTAATTTTCCTTGAAATACTTATTTCTCAACCAAACATTTTTCAATTCCAAACTGATCTTACTTCACATACCTAACCACACTTGTCAATTGTACCAAAACCTTGAATTCTGAGCAATCAATACTTTACACAGCTGTAGTAACCCCTGTTAACACAAGACTAAACAGCCCTTGCAGCAGTGTCTTGAAATATGCAGTGATCCAGTGACAACAATAACCTTCACACAGCAGTAGCAACAATTTTTAATCACTTGTTTCTGTTTAATATTTACTATAATGCATTTTTTAATGACAACCTTTTTATAAATTTAAGACTATCACTTAAAAATTATACCAAATTGTCAAAACTGAGAAAAATTAATTCTGAAATATTTCTACCTCAGATCAGATTGTGCATATGGTAATACTTTGGTCTATGATATCCCACTGTATTAAACCAAACCATTATTACCCTAGTCTCAAAAGGGTGTCAATCATTAAAACATGACAAGGCATGACCATGAAGCTATTAAAAACTCCCCCTATCCTTTGCTATAATTTATGCATAGCAACGACCTAATAAAAGGCTTAAAGCAACTGAGACTGTCAGTGATCATCTTCAAATGACTAAAAATAATACCTGCTCTTCAAGGGTAATAAGGCCTTACACATCCTACTTCTCTAATCCATTGCTAAACATCATAAAAAATCATTCCTATCCAATATCAATGAATATTTTTAAACTGATAAACTGCTGGATAATAGCTATTATGGACTCCACAAAAATTGCTCAAGACTAATGAGATTTACCTACTGTTAATCTCACTAAAAATTAAATTAACATATTTCAAACCAAAACTGTCTGAAAATGCACAATGGCATCTATTTATTCTGAAGCAAACTGGAATACCTTGCATTAGAACGTTAGTCAATATGCACCCTAGACTAACTACCAGTTAATATGTCTCTAAGAATTCTATGAAAAAAAAGTGCACATTATCCTACAACAACCCATAGGAGGCCCCCTGTGGTCCAGATATGAAACTGAGAGAGGGTGTTTAGATGAAATCTGTACCCTGATGCTTACTCGGACCTGATGGCTCATATACTAGTATTAATATTTAGATAAAACTACGAATTCTAATATATTCTATTCCACCTGATGGCTGGTATTAAGCTAACAGGAAGATATATTAAATGTAGAGCTATACTAAACTATTTACAACGCTTACAGAATGGTTGCTATTAGTGGTTGATACTGAACTGATTTCACAACCATTAGAATTACTGACAATGAAAAATTATATTCAGAAAAATAGTACTGAAGAAAGGTGCTGTGGAAGAACTTTGACATTTTTCTTCAGTTGCATAATATTCTACTTGCTAATCGAAGCATTTCTGAAAAACAAGTAAAAAGTTAATGACATCAAGTAAACTGCAGTACCTTTTCATTACACAATATCACCAGAAGGGCAAAAGTATTACTTATACCCAGGGGCAAAGCTTACTCTATCTAGGTTCCTACATTTCAAATGGAGCTCAGATGAGCTTCAAGTACTTTTGGTTCAATGCTGTGCATCTGAAGTGTTATAAGGACACAGCACTAATCTATTTGGTCACAGCTACAGTCCATGGTTATATAGTAAAAGGATTTGAGTGCAATGTAAATTTTGCTGAAAGTTGGCCTGTGCTTCTTAGTGTTCACCTTAATCAGCAACATGAAAATATATCTGAGGAAATCATCACTATTGCTACTTCGGCCAGGCTCTCCTCCAAGACCATTCCTACATTTTCCAGGATCTGGTGATATTATCTATTAGCACCAACATCCCACAACCCACCATCTTATCATCAGTTAAATATTCAAGCATTCTCAATGGCTCTATTTTCAGAAAGCAGTTGACTGCTGGCACTGCACTCATCCAATACCAAACCATTTCATGTAACACGCTTGAATCAACCCGATTTTGAAAGACACACCCAAGTTTTCAGAATGAAGATTTCGCAATAACTGGATTCACTATTTTCATTCATTCCCAGACCTCTGTCAAACCTTTCAATTGTATTATTTTGGTTTCAGTAAAACTTACCCAACCTTCACTATGGCTCCATCTACACAACTATTTCCACCTCACTTAATGTATTTCAAAAAAACCTCTCGTGTTCATTAAATACTTACCTTTGTTGCAGTGCTAAACAACTGGGCTATTCTCTTCAAAAATCTGTTGTTTAATTTCTTCAAGAACCTTCAGGCAGAGGTCACCTGAAGAGACAAGAATAAGTAATTACAGGTATCAAAACAGACACTATTAGCTACAGCCAGGTCTCTATTGTAAAATAATCTAAAACAAACAAAACCACAACCTTTCAGGATTAAATCACTCTCCCCCCATAAAATTAATGCATAACAAAATGCTTTTGTATTCCGTAATTCTTTTGCTAAATGTAATAAATGTTACTTTATACCATCTTTCCTGTTAAGACTACTCACTCTGAGAGCTACTGAAGTGATAGGCCATGATAGTTTCTTCAAGTTCCAACTGCTTTGTTTCTTCAGTCCCCTGTCCCTGTCCCTGCCCACAATTCTATTTTATCACACTATTTTTGAGTTGGCACAATAAACTGCATAACTCTGTACTTTTCGACCATCCCACAATCTATTTCCACCATACTTAGGTAATACATTTCCCACAGAGCACTTACTTCATTCATCATGAACTGTTCACTAAAATGCCTGTCCCTCTCATTTTCAAAACGTATCTGGTACTTAATGTTATCCAAGATCCTACCTACCCAACCATCCCCTCAGATACTGAGTTCTGGCAAGGCATTTTGCATACCCAGCGCAGTCTACAATTACAGAACAAGAGTTTATTCTGTGCAATACTATATGATATCCAATATTCAGAAAGAAACTCCTGTCTTTAGTTTAATCCATCATCTTTTAACAAAAAATATTCCTAAGCAGATTACTCAAATTTAAGATATGACGACACTGGCCCACTTCAAATACCTTGTGCTGTCCCATAAAATTAATAGCTATTTTCGGAAACTTTAAATATCAAGACACACCACAACAAGAATAAAAACATTTAAGGCATTCAAACCTACTGTCTCATTTTAAAGAATGATGGCTATTGTTATTGTATCAATTGCTATTACCATCATAACTTAATTTCTCTCACACATCCATACAGCTTACTCTCAACCCATTCAAACTGATCAGAAGGCAGTTCTATACATGCAATTCTCTACCTATTCAAAATGAACAGTGGTATTTGTTTCTCCTTGGATATTTCTGCCCATGGTAACTAATCTGGATCCAAGGTTTGCTGATCTGACCAATAGCCAAAATCAAGATCAAAAAGTCAAAACATAAAATATAAACTTATTACAATTTTGAACACTGCTCAAAGCTTTCTACTCATCTTCCAGAACATGAAACTGTTTCACTTGCTTGTACACTACGAGGGACATTTCAGATATAGTACATTTCACTCCATAGTACACGAGAGCTCAAAAGTAAAATACTACAACAGTACAACCAATAACATTAGGCAATGAGATGGTCATAGTAAAGAGCTGTTTCAGAATTTCTTCATGCAGTCTACTAAAAGGTCATCTACCCAAACTTAGTAACTGACAAAAGGTTCATTATTATGAATGGGATTCTTCTCCTCTCAGATTTGGAACAGAATCATGGTCCCTTGTCTGTTCTAACTGTTATAGAACCAGGAATATTGTTCATGGAATGTGGAATGGAATATGGTGTTTAGGCCAAAGGCCAAGTGCTGGGACCTATGAGGTCATTCAGGGCCGGAAAGGAAATTGAGAGTAGGTAGGTCTGAAGGGTGTAACAGGAGGAGAACCTCAAAGCAGTCGAAGAAGCACCATGAAACAATTGTGAGGAGGAGAGGGTTGAGGAGAGCAAAATGGAAGAAAGAGAATATGAACAGAAGTACAGTAAAGGGAACAAAAGGGGAAGCAGTCAGGGGCCGGAGGGAGGCTGCAAAGAAACTTGACTAATACCTACAGTGAACCAAGTGAGGTGCACTGACGGCAATATTCCCCCTACGGTGGTTCAGAAACTACTTGAACCTTGCAGGTAAGGAAGGAAGCTGTCTCTGGAGGTCTATATATACTGCTCTCCTATCTGATGCCCACCTGGGATTTCCACCCAAGACCATGGCAGTAAGGGAGACCTGGAAATGAAAATGTTAGAATGTCCCAGTTATGACTTCAGACCCAATGCATGAAACCAAGCTCTGGACCTATATTATTTAGTGTTTCCTCTCTGCTGGACACAACCCACAACAAGAGTCTACTCCAGCTCCTTCATTTAGAACACTTGAAATTGCTGTGTTACGTCCTAAGGATGGCAATTCAAGAACCTGACAACTTTAACAACTCTGTATCATCAAACAAGATTCCTATTTTAATCTCAAGCAATTTTCCTGAAGCCGTTGTTATAGACAGGGAGTTTACATCACACATAAACTTGAAAATTATACTGTTGAACTTAAACATTTTTTCTGAAACCAATATTACAGATAAAATTAGATACAATAATTTGAAAATTATATAATTTAACTTCAAAATTACAATTTCAGAAAAAATGCTTTTAATTTCCAGCAACCTTACCTTCCAACTAAGATGTGAAACCTTCCCATCAAAAGGCAATTAGAAGTTTCATTTCAGACTCTCACGTTCTCAGTCTGAAATAAAAAGTGCACTTTTTACAAAAGATCAGAAATTTTTAATATTTTTTTAGAAACAATCTGGATACTACATCAATTACTACTGTACATTAATTACACACCATTTAGCTTTTAGCTCACACACAGCATCACTCATGCCCAACACCACCAATACTAAAAATCAATCTTACATTGAAGACTCTAACGTCAATAATAGCAATTGTTACCTCAAATACCAATGATTAAAAATTCTTACGATGTATGATGAAGTGTGTCAAAATTCAACATTACATTTAACTCTTTCCAAACATCTAAACATCCTCCTTCCTTAACAATGAGACAATTACCCTGAACAACATGACAAGCTGTGTAGAGTCATTATTATATACTATATTCTGCTCTCAACTCAACCAATGTGCCCATAAGATCAACAATGCACTCATGCTCTTCATTTAGTCAAAATAATCTGGACACCAAAGATTTCAGCACTGTACATTAATTATATAGTACTGACAAAGACCTCAGTACAGAAAACTTCAAACTTCAACAAAGATCCAGTACCAAAGTCATAACTTGATGCAGCAATACTGCCGTGGATATCAAAGATAGTCCAAAATCCTTGTGGTTCTCCATTCAGTGCCAAAAAACTGCACAGCAACAAGAAGTTAATGATTCTGCAAAAGAAAAAACTCACATGTACATCAGAGGAAGTCCAGTAATAAGTACAACTATGAACATGACAAAGGCCTAGAGATCAACACAGAAGCTAACAGACCTCCTCCTCACAACTGTCAACAAGCACTTCAGTGTAGTCATCCAAGTGGGAACATATCGGGGTAACGACAGAGGGCAGACTGTAATAGCCAAGATGATGTAAAAGTTGTGTGCAGGGAAATATCCAGGCAATGAGGGACGCAGGCAACGAAGCACAATAAGTACATACAATCAGTGTTTCTGGACAGACCATCTTAGTGGTCTGAATCACAATCAACATAAATGCCTAAAATGGAAAATGGAAAGAAATCACTGAAAACGGGTAATTTGTTGATGACGACTGATGGATCTCAAGCAATGGAGCTGCAAAAAGTGTTAGAGAAATTATACAACAGCACTTTTTAATATGAAGAGGTACAGCAAAGCAGACTCTACATACTGCAGGGTCCAAGATAATGAGAGAAAAGACACTCAACAACATCAAGGAAAATGACAACTGATAAGAAGAAGCCTGCAGGGAGAGAGCCCTGGTTGATCTGCCAAGAGCACTGGGAGGGGGTTTGGGGAGTGGAGTGAATGTGCATGACCATCATGCCACAGAATTACTAATGCTCAAGGTGAGATTTTGTTGGTGACAGTTCCCCCAGCCCCCCCCCCCCCAAAAGATAATGGGCATTTTAGTATGGTGTGAATATAAGAGCAATCTGCATCTTGGCCAGCTTTAGAAAATAATAATTTTGGCAGTAATTAAGTCACAGCACAACTTCATTAGGGTTACTGACTAACAGGAACTTTCCTTAACTACCACAAAAGCAGTGTCCACAAACATCAAGCATTACAGTTTAGTGGTTCTCCCCACAAGAAAACAAGACTAAATATAGGACAATCAGTATATTGTGCCAGCTTTGGAGAACATCTTGGCTGTAATTGAAGAAACATCACTGCATAACCTCAGAGGTTACAAGCAAACATCAACTTTTCTTTCACTGTCACAGAATCCTGTGTCTGTGTCCACCACCAATGTACCAAATTTAATGGGTCTCCCCACATCAAAATTGACAACAAATTCTCTACAGCCTCAGACGCAGCCACAGGCTACTATCCAATCACAGTCTGACTGATGAAAGGAAAGAGTAAATACCTCCAACTTGCCATTTATACATTACTACATCAAGCCTTTCCCTGTTCGGCCTTTTATTTAGTTCTGAACCATTTTCATTTCTCCCAGCTATAACCATCCAAACATTATAGACTAATAGTTCGTTCAGCATTTGTTAGTGCACTGGGGACTGTCCTTAAAATGCCTGAATTAACCAAAGCCATATACATCGAAGTACCTGACTTCAATTGAGTAAAATGCCATTATGTTAACATAATTAAACAGAATGATACAACTGGAGTTACTTCCAACTTACTGTTGAACAGAACCCTGAGCAAAATGGTTCAGGACGAATGAAATGTCTTGGGGGTATTATTCAAAAGACTGCTTCAAATGGCACTCTGAAGTGATGTCCACAATGAGCAACCATCTCTCATCCTTCACCGGTAGTGGTTCATTTGATCAGTGAGGGTGATAGCTGAAATGGACCAACTCTCTTCATTATAATGTGATTAAGGCAAACAAGATTATCAACTGCTAATGTGCAATTCATGTTAATACGCACTTGTAATATTTCCAACCTAGTGTAGTTTATATAAAAAAGTTGTGGCTTTCACAAACACATTTAAATACATACAATTTACTTTTCTAAAACACATTACCACGTGCAACAGACACTCACACACACGTACATACACCAATCTAAATTGCATCCATACTTATAATTGCTTTCATGTGCACTGTTACACACACACACAAACACGAGCTGGACATCACATAACAACTGATGCATGTGCTTCAATATATTTCATAAAGAGTGTTCCACAACATACACGGCGTGATGTATATACGTTTAAATACATGAGTACATACACCCATGCTGCATACACATACTCAATCCCACACAAATGTCTGTGTGTGCATTTAAATACACAAGACATGGAGTCAGAGCTTGGCCTAGGCCTATGCACCACTATGCACAAGCTTTACTTAAACTCTTATTATATAAGCGACATCTGTAAACAGACGTTTTATATACAACCTTCCATAAATTCCACGAATGTATTAAAAAAAGATAAAAAGTTAATGACAAGAACATCGTAATATGGTTATATTAGTCTCCGTTTTCTGTTGTTGTAAACCAGTGCCATAGAAAATGGTGACTTGACCAAACTTAGCACGCCTCGATGACTACAATTTTGATACACACTTATGGTACCCAAGGGGTTGCCCAACGGATTCATTTTTAAATGTGGTAGTAACTGGATCAATTTACACATAAAGAGGCTGGAAAGTCCAGAGGGTAAGGAGGAACAGAGAAACTGCCTGAAACGCAAGGCATAATAATAATAGAGTACAAGGGACCTGTGCAGAGCTGTAAACAAAGAACCTTACGGACGTCAATAAGATGCAGAAAAGGTTGTTGCGGCATTCATTACGCTGTCTCACAATTCCTCTGAAAGAAGACATGGAACTGGAGGGCATTCATTGCATGATGGAGGGAGCAGTGGAGAATTTAAGAAGCAAAATATTGAAGACCCTAGAAAGAAATGTAAGTGGAAAACCCAAGCCTCGAAGAAATACAGTACAAGCATTTTGCTAAATGCTTGTGAAAGGGAACAACTAAGAACATTACATTAAATGAGTAATCAGTACACTGTATTCACAGTACTCTCCCTGCTCTGCATAACAGGTCTAACAAGATGACAAAACGCAATTACAGCTAATTTCCTGCTAAACTAGCCAATGATACCCTACCCCAAGCCTTCACGCTAAAGGATACGGGTATATATGCATCATCACGCCAAATTCAAGTAACAAACCTGCTTGAGCATTCTATGACATTACTCAAGGTGGTCCTGGAAAGGTCAAGGAAAATATATGGATTCATATCTATAAGTCTGTACATGCAGCAGGAAAGGTTAGGGAGTCAATTCTTCAGTATCAAACCTAACAAATATTCAGGATTCAAAATTGCAAGACATTTCCTGAATTTATGCAGAGAAAAATGCAGGATGAAATGAAGTGGAGAACCATGCGGTAGATGCACTGGCCTCAGAATGGAAGAATACTGTTGCCTGCGGAGTGCAAAAATGGAACAATTAGCATTAGCCTGACAATTTGCAACTAATAAATACCCATTAATAGAGGTATTATCTTGCTTACAAAAGGCCTGTACTGTTGTATGCAGAGGAAACTCACGACAAGACCTAGCAAAGGTTGACCACAG
Organism: Macrobrachium rosenbergii; assembly: GCA_039081455.1. NCBI lineage: Eukaryota > Metazoa > Arthropoda > Malacostraca > Decapoda > Palaemonidae > Macrobrachium > Macrobrachium rosenbergii. The sequence goes on along the minus strand of JANJGK010001131.1, from coordinate 42,281 downwards.
AATGTCATGTCAAGATTCATGACCAGTATGTCGTGGGCAGATCACATGAACAAGGACAAGGAGATTAGTGGCGTACAGTGGTTGGAATGTTGAATGGAATCTCAAGCACTGAGATGGATTGAAAACAAGATGAGAAAAGCTAAAGATATGGAAGTAGAAGGATGGAGACCTCAGGAAGGCCATGGAAATAATGGTAAAAGGGAACAAAGACCTAGATATGCTGAGAGTACAAGCTGAAAGTGCACAGACCACAGAAGAGGACCAAGAGTTTATTCCATGTCTAACATCATAAAGAGAAAGCAACTTGAAAAATTCTTAGGGTTCAGTAAGAAAATGACATCCTAAGAACTCATTCAAAAAGCAATTACAGAAATGGTTTGGTGATTTTCTATTGTTTTCCTTGGATCACTGAACGTGTGAAAACATCACAGTACAGGCCGAGGTATAATAATAGGTTCCCAAGTCCTAACTTAGGATTATCCTAGGTAGGCTGAGGTATAATAATAGGCTTACCATCTTATATCTTAGCTAGGCTGCTGCACTTCAGAACTTCAGAGGCAAAGTGCAGTGTATATTACAAATTCAGTATTGTGGCCATGGTAACCATCAATGCAAAAAATGGAGGTTGAAACAGTGCAACCACTGTACCTCCAACCCCATAATCAATATGACCAATATTTCCCACAAGCAATCTCATAGTCAATACAGATGACTGTAAATGTGACAATCTGCATGGGACATTGCGTTCACCCCCCATAGGCGTACACACACAATGACTGAGCACACCTGGCAAAGCAAGAGGTTATTGGAATAGAAAAGTATCATCCAAAAATCTGTCCTTACACTGTAGTACCCTGTACATACATTTAGTAACTGCACATTGAGGGACCACAGTACTATATCTGTTCATAGATGCAGCATGGATGTAGATATGCTGAATGTTTTAAATACAGTTACATATAGAGTAACATCCACCTTCTCCACAATAACAGACCATAAAGAATATTGCTACATTTGGCCTATGCTGATCTACCCCAAAACTTAGCATCACCTTGTGTGTGAATACCTTCAGAAGAATCTCTCATCATGCAGATATAAACATAGTTTGAAAGTCACCTTACGCCTGTCAAAAAGGAAGTGTTCAAACCTTCCTACTGGGTCAGCATACCAGGAAAAATCATGCACATAGAAGATATAGTGGGCACTACAGTTTTCAACTGAAATCTGAAACCTTATAATTTCATCCTTGCAGGCACTTCCAAGTGTCAATCAATAAGTAGCCCCTGGAATATATTACTTGAAACACCTGTACTGTAGAATAGATCATTATGGCTTTTAGGGTGTAATCAAAAGTAACTTTCAACAGAGTAATCTGATTCTTATTGTAGAAACCTGGTGTTTTGACTTGTCTAGGCTATCATTTCCTCTTCGGAGAAACCATGTCCTACAAACTTCACAAATTATACATACAAGTTCATTGTGCAATTAAAGAAGATTTCTGAAGAGAGAACTTGCAATACACATCTAAAATGTACTTTACCATTTAAAAAATGTTAACATACATTTCTGAGTCCAGTCCCGTGTCAGCCGGTGAAATTCCATTACAGCACGAATTTCTAGGTATAACAATGCTAGATATACCAGAGAAAAAGAGCTTTCAGGAAAGCTGGGGTTACTACCCCCAGTCGATCGTCTTTAGAAGACGTCGGTATAATGAAGGGTGAGTGAAATACCACTACCACGGAAATATACTCGAAAGATCTCTCCTTATCAAAACCCCCGTAAAAGAGTGGTGAGCCGTTACAGCTCCTACACTCAACACCCGCCAGGACGGCGACACCAGCGCCACCTACTTCATTCCATTTTCTAGCACGTGACAAATTCGTTTCTTTTGTGTGCTCGTCCTCTTATTTGGATTATTTTCTACATCTACGATGGCATCGAGCACCTTTTCCATCTTTAAGTTAAGTACCATCTTCTTGTGGGGTTTTTGTTCTGTTTTATTGGCTGTTTTGGTCTCGTATTTTCATAAATATTGAGATCTTATTATGACGCCATGGCGTCCCCGCCAGCCATGTCGACCGCGAGGCGACTCCTTCTGTTCTTTCGGTTGGAGTTGTCTCCTCGTCGTTATAGAAAGATTTCAGCCCCTTGGTTCCCTTCCTGGTGGTTCCTTGCGGTGGCTCCCCTTCTTTTTGGTTTATGAATTACATTTCATTGGCCTATCGGCCTTTGTTAGGGTGATGCCCCGTCCAGGTATCCCCCCTAGGTTGGGTTCCTTTTTATTTTTGGTCTCAAGTAGGCTATTATTATTTTTGCTTGAAGATGGTGCTCTCCTTTTATTTTTAGTATATTTATTTATTTTATTGTTTTAGTTTTGTTGTTTACCTCTGGGGGTAGCGGCAGCTCTAATCTGCCGCTCCACCGAGGTAGGCTACGCTACTTATTTTGATTTTAATTGTTTATTGTGATGGTATTTTGTGGTGTAGGCTTGTTTGCTTCCATCCCCTTGCCCTGGGTGCGGAGATCAGGTTGAGGGAGTTTTGGTTGCTGTTTCCTCCGGTGTCGTTTTTCGGTGGGTAGAGCGAGCCCCTTAGTTCTCTTCCTCCATTTGGGGGAATCGAGTTCTTTGGGTGTGTTTCCTCTAGGCTAGTCGCCTTCTTACCCCCCCCCCCTTTCTCGATCCCGGTTGGCTCTCGGCACAAAATTTCTCTCCCTGTTACTTCCCCCTCCCTTTTGCACTCCTTCCTCTTTCCTAACCTATACTAGGTTAGGCCCATTTTAGGCTTCGCCTAGGAAGGAGTCGGGCTTCGGGTTGCGTAGCTTCCTGGAGTAGGCTACCCTTCCAAGTTCATTTGGAGGGAAGGATGTAGTTGAGCGGGTGACATGTTTCTCCCTGTCTCCTGTTCCCTTACGGGTAGCCTACTTCTCTCCCCTACTCCACCCCCTCCTGCCACCCCCTACCCCCCCCCCCCAGCCTTTCGACTCGTGCGGGTGACGCTAGATGGCGTTTTCTCCGAGTTCAGGGACTCCTCCTATTGGTAGAGGGATTCGCTCCCTCCCATACCGTCCCTTGCTTCGCTGTGGTGGGGTTGGTGGTTTGTTTACTCGAACGTGTTCGAATCACTGTCCCATTCCTCTCGTCTCCCCGTCGGGCTACGTAGATAGGGTGAAATGTAATTGCTCCGTCTTTTGTTACGAACATATGAGCACTTTAACCGTCTTGTTTCTCCGGTGGGGAGGTAAGGGTGGGAACTTTTTACATCATGAAGGGAAGCGGACTTCTCCGGTCTCCGGAGTATTTACCAACACTTGTTATTATTATTATTATGGTTAGTATTATTATTATTTTTATTTTTATTTTTGTTTTTAATTTATCTTATATAGACGTGAGTCCGGTCCTACACCCGGGGGCTCCGCCGTTATTTTTTCTGGCAGCCCTTATGGTTAGTTCCTGGTTTCTCGTTCCTTCATTCCCCGGAGTCCTCCGGGGTCTGAAAACCCTTTCCTTCCACTCTGTGCATTTAGAGCTTATTGGCCCACTTTATCATAAGGAGTTCTTCTCCGCCGGAATATTCCGGTGGTAGTTGAGTTTCCCGGCCTTGCCGGCTTTAGATTGCTTAGAGTGTGAGGTTCATGTACTTTTATTTTTACAGACTGTTCGCTGTGAGGAGCCGGGGTGTACCGCCTCCCTTCAACAACCCTACGGGCACATAGTATGCCGGACCCATGCTGGTTGTGCGGTCCGACTTGATGACCTGGTTGTTTGGCACCCCGATGGTTGTGAGGTTTGCTTTGCTCTCTGCTCAACCATCCAGGATGAGTCGGTAAGCGACAGCCTTTTTTCCCCCGGTTCATGCTCCTCATATTACTTATTGTTTAAAGGTTCCCGGTCTGGCTTTTTCGTTCCTATCTAATTGCTGGTTTCCGTACAGGCGGACGAAACTTCCAAGAAGTCTGCCTTGGAATCCCTCCGGGCCTGGGTGGCTGGGTTCGGCAGGAATGTTCCGTCGGGGAAGCCCTACGTCCTCGACGCCAGGTTGAGGGACTTGCTTTACCCCGGCGCACGGGTGGCGGCCGCAGTGCCTGAAGGTCTTGCCACCCCAATCATCCAGCAAATCCGGGATGCGACCCAGCCACCCCAAGTGGATATCCTGTATGCCGAAGTCTCGGAGGATGTAGCCGCCTTGGATCTCAACCTGGAACCAATGAATACGGAGCCGGACCAGGTGGTAAGTGGTGAAGTAAGTGAGGATGTTGGGGCGGGCCCCTCCCCCCCTCTGTTTGACTCCCCTGCTTCATCAGTATCTTCATTTGCAGGTTTTGTGAAATCTTCCTCCTTGGGTGATAGAGCTCCGTCTGCTATCCCCAAGTTGAGGTTGAAGACTTCATGGAAGGCGAAGGGCTACAAGTCCTCGACTTCCAAGAAGGCATCGCCCTTCCCCCCGTCGAAGGCTAAGGTTTCAGGACCGGTAGCCTCCGGGAGCAAATCTAGTTCCTCCGGCAAAGGCGCAAGTAAGAGGACTGCAAAACCAAGCCCTCCTCGCCAGCCTTCTTTTGATGCACAGGCCCTTGCCACTGAACTTTACAAAAAGTTTACGGAGGACCTAGACTCTAGGTTTAAATTAATCACTGATAAGTTTGCCAGTTATGATAACATACTGGCAGGTATGGCTCGCCCACCTCCGGCAGATCCACAGTATGCTATCCCCGACACTGCGGACCTCCCGCCGTTCGATGTCGGTAACCCTTGGCGCTTCGCACTCCGGGCCATCCAACACGGTGGCAAACTTACAGTTGAGGGTCTGGGCATGAGACGGTTGGAGGAATTGGAGTTCTTCCCCCCCGATCTCTTGCCCCCTTATCCAGGCTTCGTGAGGCTCACGGAAGAAGCTTGGATTCGGTCAGACAAGGTTCCTAGGGAGACTGTCATCGTCCCTAGGGACCAAGCTCAGTCCGCTCTCCTGCGCACTCTGACGGAGTGGCAGGCAGGGAACACGAAATTGACCCCTTTCAAGGGCAATTTTACGATGTTCACCCTGAGAGAAGACCTTCCCACCCCTTGCTTGGTCAAAGTTGCTCTGGCTACGGCCCGAGCATGCTTTGATGGTAATCCCTTACCACAATTAAGGGAAACAGACCCTACTTCCCTGGTATTCCCAGGAAGTAATGAGTTCTGGGTGGACGCCCCGTCCACTTTCACGGTCGGGAAGCTGGACCCCCTCTGCGCTTCCACGCAATTTAGTGAGCAGCTCCCTAAATTGCCGGAATCCTTATTGAAGGCGGAGTTTGAGGCCCGGACTAAGTTAGCCCGGTCCTTGAGCTCCGGCTGCCTTACAGAAGCTACTGCCGTCTCCTGCTCAGAGAGTTCATTACGGCCAGACTGGAATGCAGGAGGTTCATCTTTGCCGATGCTACCATCCGCCACGAGCCTAACAAGCTCGTTAAAAGCTCAATCTGGGGACCTAACCTCTTCCCGAGGACGAGGTTACAAGCGTTATGACTGAGGCTACACGGGCCAATCAGAGTCTGCGCTCTCGCTGGGGCATTTCCGCTTATAAGCGCAAGACCCCAGAATCGTCCGGCCCCCAGACGAGAGGAGGCAAACGCTTCAGGAGGCATAAGAGGCCCCATCAGGCGGTAGTTCAAGCCGTCCCGGTCTCGGCAGTAGCCCAGCCGTCTACTTCCAAGGCTCACCCCCAACAATACGTGTTGGTCCAACCAGCAGCGCCCTCTTATGTGACCTCACCAGCATACAACCCCACATATGAGGGCCGTGGGTTCTTTCACAGCCTCAATAGGGTTGCAAGGGGAGGAAGAGGCAAAGCCCCCCATAGAGGAAGGCCCAACACCACCCCAAGGGGAAGGCCTGGACGTGGTAGGGGGAATAAACCCGCTCCCTCCCACTGAGAGAACGCAGGTAGGCGGTCGCCTGTATTGGTTCAGGGTCCAATGGACCTTCAGCCCTTGGGCACACAGCATTGTGTCCAAGGGACTAGGGTGGAACTGGATTATGAACCCTCCTCCTCTAACCAGGTTTTACCAGCCACCCACATCAATCCTACAGGATTACGTAACAGAATTGCTCAACAAACGAGCAATAAAGAAAGCAAGGCACTAGTTTCAAGGCAGGTTATTTACTGTTCCCAAAAAAGACCCCGATCAGCAAAGAGTGATCCTGGATCTGTCGCGTCTAAATCTCTACATAAAATGCGACAAGTTTCGCATGCTTACGGTAGCTCAGGTACGGACTCTACTTCCGCGTGGGGCCGTCACCACCTCTATCGATCTTTCAGACGCTTATTATCACGTCCCGATTACGTGGAACTTCTCTCAGTTCCTCGGTTTCAGACTCGGGAATCAAGCCTACTCCTTCAGGGTTATGCCCTTCGGTCTGAACATTGCACCCAGGGTATTCACCAAGCTGGCAGACACGGTAGTACAACAACTCCGGTCCCAAGGAATATCCCTAGCAGCGTACCTAGACGTTTGGATAATTTGGGCACCAACTGTTCCGGAGTGCCAGAAGGCCACGTCCATAGTCATCGATTTCCTGGAGTCGCTAGGTTTTCAGCTGAACAGAGAGAAGTCCCGCCTGACTCCGGAGTCCCGGTTTCAGTGGCTGGGTCTCCAGTGGGATCTGTCCTCCCACACGTTATCTCTCCCGCCTCCCAAGAGGAAAGAGATAGCATCTCTCACCAAGAGATTCCTCAAAAATCCATCGGCATCCCGCCGATCCCAAGAAAGAGTCCTTGGGTCTCTTCAATTGGCCTCAGTAACAGACCTGCTCTTGAAAGCCAAATTAAAAGACATAAACAGAGTGTGGCGGAGTCGAGCAAATGTCAAGCTCAGAGACAAGGTCTCCTCTATCCCTCGAATCTTATAAACAAGACTGCGGCCTTGGACCACAGTCAGAGGCCTGTCCAAAACAGTTCCGCTTCAATTTCCCCCTCCGGCACTGGTTATCCACACAGACGCTTCTCTAAGCGGCTGGGGGGGGATATTCACCAAAAAAGAAAAGTACAAGGAACGTGGTCCACAATGTTTCAGCAGTTCCATATAAATACCCTGGAAGCTATGGCGGTCTTTCTAACTCTGAAGAAAATCCGCCCCCCCAACCGGATTCATATCAGGCTGGTGTTAGGCAGCGCAGTGGTAGTTCATTGCATCAACAGGGGCGGCTCCAAATCAGGTCGAGTAAACCAAGTAATGGTTGCTATCTTCTCCCTGGCGAACATGCACGGCTGGCACCTGTCAGCCACCCATCTAGCGAGAGTACGGAACGTGGTGGCGGATTCCCTGTCCAGGACTACCCCGTTGGAGACGGAGTGGTCCCTGGATGTGGAATCTTTCAAATGGATTTGCCGCCAGGTTCCGGGTCTCCAAGTGGATCTGTTTGCAACGGAGAGCAACTTCAAGCTCCCCTGTTACGTGGCCCCCAACCTGGACCTTCAGGCGTTCGCCACAGACGCAATGACAGTAGTTTGAAACAATTGGGAGAAGATTTATCTGTTCCCTCCAATAAATTTACTGCTGAAAATATTACACAAACTCAGGACATTCAAGGGTCAACCAGCCCTAGTAGCCCCCTACTGACCGAAGAGCAATTGGTTCCCTCTCCTTCAGGAACTGGGATTAAGGAGTCTTCGGATTCCCAAGCCCATTCTGACCCAGACAGTACAAACCAAGACTGTGTCAGCTTCCTCAAGATTCTGAATGCCCTAGTTTTATGGACTTTATAAAATTCGCAGCCCAAAAAGGAGCGAACATTGACCCTGTCAACACTCTGTTTTTAGAATCAGATAAAAGAGATTCTACTCTTAGACAGTATGACTCAGCAGTCAAAAAATTAGCCTCCTTCCTGAAAGCATCTGAAGCCAAAATCATGACGCCTAATTTAGGAGTTTCCTTCTTTAGGTCACTGTTTGAGAAAGGCCTGGCTCCCGCCACTATTACCACAGTCAAGTCGGCATTGAAGAAAGTATTTCTTTACGGCTTTAAAATCGACCTTACAGATTCCTATTTTTCATCCATCCCCAGAGCATGCGCTCGTCTGAGACCAGTATCACGTCCACATTCGGTTACGTGGTTTCTCAATGACGTCCTTAAGTTAGCATCAGAGTTGGGTAACTTTCATTGCTCTTATCAGGATCTGTTAAGGAAGACATTATTTTTGATTAGCTTGGCTTCAGGTGCTAGAATCTCAGAGCTGTCGGCTCTCACTAGAGGTGATAATTTTGTTAACTTCCTCCCATCTGGAGAGGTCCTCCTTTCCCCTGACCCTAGATTTTTAGCTAAGAACGAAGACCCACAGGACAGGTGGTCTCCTTGGAAGGTGGTGCCCCTTCCTCAAGACCAATCTTTATGTCCAGTTTATACACTTAAATCTTACCTTTTAAGAACTCCACAGAGTAAGTCGGGTCCTCTTTTTATCAGGGAGAAAGGTGGTACTCTTTCTCTGAACGCTATAAGGCAACAAATCCTGTATTTCATTAAACAGGCCAACCCAGATTCAGTTCCTAAAGTTCATGATATTCAAGCAGTTGCTATTTCTATTAATTACTTTCATAATATGGACTTTTCAGAGTTATCTAAATATACGGGTTGGAAATCACCTCTAGTGTTTAAACGCCACTATTTAAAATCGCTCGAAGCCCTGAAATATTCTACAATAGCAGTGGGAAGTGTCATCTCCCCACCTTAAATAATCATTTCCTTATCCTTTCCTTTTCCCCCCCGCCCGCCTGCCTCATTTACTTCTCTGCTTATTCTCCTGGTTGTTTATGCCTCACTGCCTGGCCCCTCATATTGATGTGTCTTGTATCTACTGATGGAAAAGTGTAATCTGTCTGGCCATAATTATTTTCTCTTACGGGGTACTGGACGGTTTTTATTTGGCTCCACGTACCCCAGATATATGTATATATTAATTTTCATTAGTCTTGTCTCTTACGTGTTTAGCCTAAGTTTAAAGTATTCTTGCCACATGAAGGGATTACTTGATTAAAATTAATTTCGTTAAAGTTTTGCATTTTCTTCAGATTACACCCCTTTTTTCCTTGTAGTTGCAGTCTTGGCATGATTCTCTATCACTATTTCACCGGCTGACACGGGACTGGACTCAGAAAAGGGATTTTGACAAAGGAAAAATCTATTTCTGAGGAAGGTCCCGTGTCACCCGGTGACCCTCCCTAACTCATCTAGTACTTCCCCCCCCTACTTGCACATGCCAAGTCTGGGGTTGGTGCTAGCATGGAATGAAGTAGGTGGCGCTGGTGTCGCCGTCCTGGCGGGTGTTGAGTGTAGGAGCTGTAACGGCTCACCACTCTTTTACGGGGGTTTTGATAAGGAGAGATCTTTCGAGTATATTTCCGTGGTAGTGGTATTTCACTCGCCCTTCATTATACCGACGTCTTCTAAAGACGATCGACTGGGGGTAGTAACCCCAGCTTTCCTGAAAGCTCTTTTTCTCTGGTATATCTAGCATTGTTATACCTAGAAATTCGTGCTGTAATGGAATTTCACCGGGTGACACGGGACCTTCCTCAGAAATAGATTTTTCCTTTGTCAAAATCCCTTTTTGAGCATAATGAGCTATTGACCAGGCTCAGGATGCTGAACAGCAAACCACAGCCTAGCTAAAAGTAATTCACCAATATATCTCATCTGTCCTGGAGTGCAATACCTAAACTGTCCTAATTTGTTTGGGGGGTTTGTTTCTTAACATTCACATACAGAACATTTTTTGTAGGAGTTAAGCTCAAGATTCTGTATACAACGGCAGAAAAATCTTGGCCAATCTTGCTGTGCAAGTGACAGTGCATGGGGTGTCTCGATTAACAACAGAGAACCATCATTTGAATATTGGAGTCAGACAACCATTCCTACATCCTAAGGTAACTGAATGATACACAAAATATCAAAATTATTACAAGATGAAGTTCAGTTAGGAGAGGAAAAGGTCAAAACTTGATCTTAAAAGATATTACACTTGTGACGTGAAAACCTGTATGAAATACATCTGTACAGATTTCCTCAATCGACTTTGCTTTCTAGGCCAAACCTCCAGGTATGAATATATCAAACAGGGGGTCAAGTATACCACCCTGAGGCAAACCAGAAAAACTCAAATCCAGTAACCATCTTCTACTTCTTTTGGCTACATAAGATAGTACAGGATGTTCCCATAACTTCAAGAGTGAAAACTACAGGCACCCAATACTGCAGTTAGAAAAAGCTGCACTGAAGACAGCCCCCACAGGAACTCAATAAAAGGATTCCAGTAACCTGTGTAAAACAACAGAAATGGTAAAAAGTGCATCACATGCACCTAGGTCCTTGTAAAAGCCTAACTATCAGCAAAGGCACTGTGATATCATGCCAACAGACACTCATAACCTTGAGAAAAATCATATACTGTGCATGCACGAAAATCTGCAACTTGTGGCAGCTTTGACAAATTTGGCTGCAATTAAAGAAACATCACTGCACAAGTTCATAGGGGTTGCTAGCTCACAGGAACTTGCCTTTGACTGTTGCAAAATAAGTGTCCAGGACCTTTAGTGCAAGATTTTAGTGGTCCTCCCCAACAATACAACAAGACAAAATATTGGGCAATCAGCATCTAGTGTCAGCTTTTGAAATCATTTTGACAGCAATGGAGAAATGTCGATGCACACCTTCAGAAGTTATTAGCTAACAGGAACTTTTCTTTCACTCACAGAATCCTGTGTCCACCACCAAGGTACCAAATTTAATGGGTCTCCCCACATCAAAATTGACAGAAAGATATTTTCAAATTGATAACAAAACGCACTCAAGACAAATTCCCTACTAAATTATCCTATGCTAGCCTACCCCAAAACCTTCACACTACTGTATAAGGATGAAGGATGCAACATTACATTTAATCTAAAGTAACAAAACTACTAATGGCAATGTTCATGGTGGAGGAGGAAACAGCATGATGATGATAATGATGGCAAACACCAGGGTCAGTCTGACTTCCTGCCAGAGACATCAGCAGCAGCAGCAATAAAAGCAACTAACTACAGGAAAAGCACCATTCAACGAGAAGGGATTAATTACGCCAACATCTGCAAATCTTGACAGGGTGTTTGACAATATGGTGACAACATTGGCAGGGGGTATAGTGGAAGAACTAATTATGCTTTTCATGATATGTTGCTCTGCCTTAACATACGATCTGTAATGAAGATAGTGTCAGTGTATCAAAGGATTTGACTTTAATACTCATGTCCATGAAGGCCCAGCTCTGAGCTTCTGCTGTTCATCACAGCATTAGCAAGTGAAGGCTACAAAGGATGCAGATGAACAATGTACAGAGTAACCTCCACCTACTGTAGTCTGTGCTAATAAATTCATATGCTACCATATGCTTGCTTACCCAAAACTTGACCTAACTGGTGTGTGTGAATGTTTCAACAAATACAAGACTCATCATGCATAAACCAACTATATACGAAAGTCACTTTTAGGCTGCCAACAATCTAAGGGGTTCAAACCTTGCCATTTTGACCTCGCTGACCCAATTCCACCACTGGAATATTTCCAGAAATAGCTAACAGTAATTCCACATGGCTCCTCCTCATCTAACCTGTGCTTTACTTTACACTTTCTAACATACAATTGATGAGATGCGTCTAAAAGGAGCAGAGTGAAAAGACTATCAGGCCGTGACAGGGTAGAGCTAGCTGGGAAGTACACAAGATACTCCACAGCAACTGACAGCCTGGAGTAAAGAGCCATACTTTTTTCTGTCCAACTTTCAAGTGGTGTAATGTGGTTGAGTGATCAAGATTTTCTATAGAGCAAGAAAATTTGACAGTGCAAAAGACAGTGTGTGGGGCTGTTCAGACTGAAAATAACACCTGTTTTCCATCATGTGCACACTGAATTTAGACACTAGTGCCTCATATCCTAAGGTGATTTAGTTTGGTTAAAAAAATAAAAGTGTCTTTAGAAGGGTAAAATTTTGTTTGTTGAAAATAATGCAATTACACGCGGGAAAACTTACAGTATCTGATGCTGAACTCCCCGACTGGCTTTTCTCTCTAAGCCAAGACTACTCCACCGAGGAAAACCAGAACTTGCACTTATTTTAATGACCAACTACTACTCTTAGCTACATATATACAATAATGATACTAAGGAGGATTCCCTAACTTCTGATTTTGGAAATGAGGACACCCAACAACAGACAGTAGTTACAAGCGTCACTGAAGTCAAAACCAATCGGGGAACTTCATGAGAGAATCTGGTGACTTCTGTACTGCACCAGAAACTGATCCAGACAGACCAAATGCATCAGGGTCAGTGCAAAAGCAAAACTTTCAATCAGGTACCACAGACCCAGACTGCTCCTGACAGCACAGGCCTTCCAATCCTGTGCTCAGCGATATTTAAAAACTTGAGGTATGGGACCCTTGGTACCCAATGCTAATGGTAAGCCTTGTTGTGTTATTGACATTTTCCTTAGCCAATGCTCTCTCAAGTTCATGACAGGGATTCTGTAACCTAGTCCACAGTTGCTCATTTTTTCCAAACAGAAAAATTACCCAAGATTTAAAAGGGAGGTGACTGTACAGTTCTGTGTAATCTACACTATTTTAAGCCAGAGAACAAGGTTGGAAAAAAAGGGGGGAGGGGTTCTACTAAGAAAAGTGATGTCCTCCTCCATCTATGCATGCCTGTCCCACATGCTGACCTAACCTTGCAATATATTTTGCATACAATATGCACACACACATTAACAACGATAAACTTCAAAATGAGTACAGTACCTATGTTCCTTAAATTTGTGAATAGCCGAGGATAGCTTAGGACCTGCTCCAAATTGCTGCTCTACTCTACGCGGACTTTAGAAGGGACTTTAACTTTGTGTTGGCTCTTTCACAGAGGAAAGTGCACATACTGAACTGCATAATTGAAGTGAGGTGCTGTATTAATGCATTTCTGAAACCAGCCCATATATACTGATGATGAAGTTACACAACAAGTTTTGTTAAACATTATCAGTTTTGCACTACAGGAAAATATCAAACCTCACAGTATGGCATCTAAGCAGAGTTGACACGCAGGGACCATCTCTACTGAGGAGCCTCCTCCTCCTCCTCCACCATTACTGAAGGTGAACTAAATTGCATCCTGTGACACTAGGCAAGTGGGCAATGTGGCCCTGATAAACATTCTCTCTATCTTTTCTGTGGCAATCTCATTCTTCCCCAATTCTGGGATCGATCAGTACAAAAAATGAAGGCGAAGCACAAAACGATGACAGTAAGTGTTTGACGATAATGCAATCTAAATTGTGACTTGCATATAACAAAAGCAATATTATAGATTATGAATCACACATCAAAGAATGCAAAGGAGGACACAAGATACTGAGAAATGGATCAGCAACTCATGGGACAGTAACTCAGATGGTACTGTACCAAACAGTAAGGAAAAAGGGGTTGCATCAAACTGTGATAATGACTTTCAACACAAAATGATATTTTAATGATAAAATAAAGTTTGTTCATACTTACCTGGCAGATATATATATAGCTGTATTCTCCGAAGGTCCGACAGAATTTCAAATTTCGCGGCACACGCAGTGGCCGGTCAGGTGGTTAGTACCCATTCCCGCCGCTGGGAGGCGGGTATCAGGAACCATTCCCATTTTCTATTCAGATTTTCTAACGCCACTGTCTCCTGAGGGGAGGAGGGAGGGCAATATAAATATATATATCTGCCAGGTAAGTATGAACAAACTTTATTTTATCATTAAAATATCATTTTGTTCATGAGACTTACCTGCCAGATATATATATAGCTGAATACCACCTTTGGAGGGGGGTAGAGACAGCCAAGAAATAGGGAAAAAACCAATTATTGGTAAAATTATTTTGGTTCCTTATCTGATAGCGTAGCTGACTGAGTGGTTACTGTCACTCTAGTCTGCTTCTGCTTTACTAGAGACCCCAGCGAGGTAGTGACCTATATAGCTGGCGACTTCTAGATGATCTGTCAACGGGGGCGTGACCACAATGTGACTAGATCATAGCCCATACAAAGAGGACAAAAGAGCATTACTAACCACCTAACCAACACCTAAAGCGTTAGTTTGCAAAGGATTGGGAAGACTGCCTCCAGTAGTCGACCCAACAACCACAAAAACACAATTAAAAAGGGGATAGGATCAGAGTTACCCCTTGTCCCCAAGGTTGCTGAAGCAGCAATGTATGGTCCCAGCGAAAAGCAATTTCGTATGCTACCTAAACATCTTGCCAAGAGTGTGAGGCAAACACCGAATTGACTTCGCCAAAATGTGGCACTAAAAATGTCACTGAGTACCATATTTTTCTTGAACGCCATGGAGGTAGCAACTGCCCTCACCTCGTGAGCGTTAACTCTCAACAACTTGAAGTTGGAGTCGTCACAACTAGAGTGTGCGTCCTTAATGACGTCCCTAATGAAGAATGCCAGTGCATTCTTCGACATAGGTTTAACTGGTTGCCTCACAGAACACCATAAAACATCCAATGGACCACGAGTGTCCTGTGTTCTTTTAAGGTACAACTTGAGAGTTCTAACTGGACATAGAACTCCCTCAGGTTCCTGTCCAATAAGGTCTGCTAAACCTTTAATTTCAAAGTGTCTAGGCCAAGGGTTAGAAGACCTATCATTCTTAGCCAAGAACTTAGGGCTTAAAGAATAGACAGCATTGTGTTCCTTGAAGCCCACATGACGGCCTCGAACTTCTCTCACTCTCTTCGCCGCGAGGAATGCCGTTTCGAGTAACATCCTTAAGAGATGCAGAGTGGAGAGGCTCAAAAGGACTAAACATCAAAAACTTGAGCATTACGTCCAAGTTCCAAGCAGGGGAAATCAGCTGAGGAACCTTGGACGTCTTGAAAGAGCTCGTAAGATCGTGGAGGTCCTTATTGTCAGACAAAGCTAATCCTATGTGTCTGAATACAATCGAAAGCATGCTCCGATAACACTTGATAGTCGGAACTGCTATATCGAGTTTTTCTCTTAAGTAAAGGAGAAAATCCGCAACCTGGCTCACAGTGATAGAGGAAGAGGAAAAGCCCTTCTTTCTACACCAACCTTTGAAGGTTGCTCACTTCGCTAGCTATATCCTTTAGATGAAGAACTTCTGGCTCTAGCGATGGCCCGTGCCACCTGGCCAGAAAAACCCCTTCGCTCTGACCAAGTTTCGATAGTCTGAAAACAGTCAGGTTCAGAGCGGGGAGATTCAAAGATATCTCGTGAAGTGGGTTTGTATGAGCAGGTCTGCTCTCATAGGAAGGGTCCTCGGAACGTCTACCAACCAGAAGAGAAACTCCGAGAACCAGTGGTTCGAAGGCCAAAACATGGGGATGAGAGTCATCCTCGTCCCTTGTGAGGCCGCGAACTTGCGAATGACTTCTCCCAGAATTTAGAACGGGGAAAAAGGCGTAAACATCTATTCCCGTTCAATCCCAGGGAAGAGCAACTATCGCAACTGCCCCAGGGTCGAGTACAGATGAGCTTTACAGAGGGAGCCTCGCTGTTCTTGAGGTCGTGAAAATATCCACAAGATGGCGACCCCAAAATTTCCAAAAATCTTGGCAAACCTCCTGATGAAGGGTCCATTCCTTCGGCAGGAGTTGATGGCGCCAACAGAGCAGGTCTGCTCGAACATTTTCGACCTCTGCCACAAAACTTGTGAGAATCGAAATGTTGCGAGCATAGGCTCAAAGAATAATCTCTCTTGCAAGGCTGAACAGGGAACAAGTATTGTCCGAGTTTGCTAGAACTACACGATTGCAAACTTGGACCTCGAAGAATTGGCGAGCTAAAAGATAGCCGCCAAATCTTTGAAGTCGATGTGCCAGGACACCTGTTCCTCTCTCCAGGTTCCTAACACTTTCTCTCCCTCTAGTGTTGCCCCCCAACCTGTTGACGACCCGTCGGAAAAACAACACTAGGTTGGGGTTCAGAAGCTTGAGGGAGATCCCTTTCTGCAATTCCGTTGGATCGAGCCACCACCACAGATCCTCTTTATATAAGGAAGAATTCTCAATTCCTCTTTCAAGTCTTCCTTGCTTTGTCAGTTCTCCAACAAAAAGAACTGAAGAGGCCTGAGATGCAGACTCCCCAGAAAACAAACTTCTCCAGCGAGGAAATGGTCCCCAGCAGACTCATTCCTTCCTTCACCTAGCATGTTTCCTTTTCCAAGAAGGCCGAAACTTTTTCGTACATAGAAGTTGCCGTTCTTGCGACGGAGACGCTATAAAAGCCGCTGAATAGATCTGAATTCCCAGACACAATGGACAGTGAGGGGATCAGCTGCGACTTCTCCACAGACCAGAAGTCCCAGGGACTTCACGAGTTGCAGAGTCAACTGAAGGTCCTCCAGATACCTTCGCTTCGACGACGCTCGAATCAACCAGTCGTCCAAGTAGAGTGAGATCCTGACGTGCGACAGATGCAACTGCATCGCAACGTTTTTCATGAGACGTGTAAACACCCTCGGAGCAAAATGTGACGCCAACAGCATCTGGTGTTCCCAGGCGGTCAACCATCCAAGTACTGACCAGACCCAACGTTGCTTAACTTCGCTGATCGGACGAGAAGCGGTGTTTTCAACGTGGTATGGCCGTTGTGCAGAGTCCAAAGCAGAGAGCCCTGAACTGGTACGTCTAGTCCCCCAAGACAACCTGAGATACTTCACCGAACGTGGATGAATTGGGGCGTGAAGATAAGTATCTTGGAGATCCAAAGATACCATCCAATCCCCGGGATGAAGGGCTCCTAGTATTGACTGCGAGGTCTCCATCTTGAACTTTTCCTTCCGGACCAAGTTGTTCGACCTGTTGACGTCCAAGACGGGTCTCCAGCCTACTGAAAGTTTCGGGACTAGAAACAATCTGTAGTAAAATCCCGGGGAACACCGAGTCCAATATCTGTTCCACTGCTCTCCGCTCGAACATCTGTTCGAGCAGGTCAAACAATTTTCTGTTTGACAGGAAGGCAGTTGGGAAACAAAAAACAAAAGAGGAGACAGGAAGGGAATCAAGTAACCTCTCTCTAACAGTAGGAGGGACCAAACGTCTGCCCCTCACTCTTTCCAGGCTTGTGCAAAATGAAGCCTGGTTGCAAAGGGAGTCTGGAGATGAAGGGAGTCACTTGCTACCTCTCTTGGAAGTGACATTCCTTCGGGAAAAAAACTCTTTCTCGTGGTGCGGGTCTCGTGTTGCTTCCCATGGAAGCCCCTTTGTTATGCAAACATTTAGCTTTCGTTTACTTTTTGTATCTGAGATCGGTGCAAGCGTTATGAAGGAGATGCAGTTTGAATGTCGATAACTTTAGTTTTGAGAAAAACGATATTTTTTTTTTTTTTTTTTTTTTTTTTTTTTTTTTTTTTGCTTCTCTGTGTATTTATTTGCTTGCCGTTACACAGTTTGATGTTTTTATGACATAATGAAAAGCCAAAAAATAGACCTGCAAAGTAAAATAACTTCGCTAAATGAAGCTAAATGAAGCGAGTGTCAAAACACGGCTGAGGTTGGCCAGCGCGACGTTTTACTTAGTCAAGCTCTGAGCTGCTACTGACTGACTGCCACTGACTGCCCTGCGGCATTCCTGTCTTTCGCTGATGCGTACTATGTCCACAGGGTTGCCATAGATCGCATTAGATATTATTTCATAGCTAAAAGGAAATTACCACCGATATACTGACAATATCATTACATTATATGAAAAATGTAATTTGACTATGATAGGTTACTGTTTTGTTTATAACTTCTAACTGTGGCGAACTTTTAAATAAAACTTTCTGAGAAGATAGTCAGGATATGTATGATGCCATATATAAAATATCCCAGAAAATTTTATTTCCGATTTTTTCGTCAAACGCTCCCCTTAAGACAAAGACAACTGCGAGGGTGGAGAGAGAGGAGCCGACGGTTGAAAAGTCTCAGGAAACAGATCCCTAAGAAAAAAACCAGAGTCTGATAATCAGAGGAAGAAGAAGACGAAAGAAGTTTCTCTTCATACAAAGGCTGTGACGAAAGAGGATGTTCTTCCGCAGCTGGTGGGTCTTGAGTGAGTGGTGAAAGTAGTTCCGATTCGCCGATACGTAAGCGGGAACTCCCGCGAACGAAGAAGTCGTCAACTAGAGTACGTATAGTAAACATAAAAAATGTGGAACGCTTCACGATTAGCGTGTCATCCTTGCGCAAGAGCCATGCTAATCTTCTCTGTATCGTTCCAATTAGTATATGTACTGCCGAAGCAAGTACTGGCTAAATTAAGAAGGACATCAAATGTTGAAGCGGGTAGTTGTGCGACATGATGAACAACTGGAGCGGTGTCAACACAAGACTTGAAGCTATACGGCGAAGCGAGCGCGGAGCGTCATGGCGTGACGCGCGAGAGGCTCCGTGGCAAGTACTAGAAGAGAGTCACAGCGTGGCGCGCGCGAAGCGTCATGGCTAGGCGCGCGCCGAACGTCAAGGTGAGGAGCGCGTGAAGCGTGAGAAGCGCACGAAGAGCAAGACGCGCTCGTGGAGCGAGACAAGAGAAAAGGCCAACACCTCAACTCGGGGAAGACGAATAGGAAGCCACTAAACACTCTCTCTAGAAGACAGACGCTCTGTATCGTTCCCGAAGCGGGAGACGAAGGTGAAAGTCTGTACCTCTTAACAGGCAGATTCGAATCTTGAAAGGTTCATGAGAGCATCCAGCTGTTGTTGCAAACCCAACAAAATCTTACGCGTTGGAGAAGCCACTCTCTCGGGAGAAGGGCTGAACCTGAGAGAAGGAAGGGGGCGAGAGACGTATACTTCCTTCCACAGGGGAAGAAGCTCTAGCCCTTGCCTTAGCGCGACAGGGGGGTCGAGTAGAGTGATCATTCGAAAAACACTTTATTCTCTTCTGCAGAGGAATATCCACGCAACTTTCGGGGAAGAGTACAAACGTCTAGAGGAAGAGGACGTGAAGCGTCCTCTCCTCTAAGCTTCTCTTAAGAGGGCGAGAGTCCAACCGAGAGCTCCAACCCCGTGGCGGGGAGGACGTGTCGGAGGACGAGAAGCAATCCTTCAGGATGCGTGCCTGAGCACGATCCCTGGCAGCCTGGGTAGCGTCATCAGGACCTGCCGAAGGGACGCCAGATCGGTGGGAAGCCCCCGTAACCCTCATGCGGCTTTCGACATGCCCCCTCCCTGGTCCTGGGAGTTCGACAGAGGTCCAGGCCTAGAGGCATTATAGGGCCGATCTGACGTCCCCTCCACAACACTAGGGGCACTAGCACTAACACTATGCGTTTGAATTGCATTCACTTTAGTTTCAAGAGCACGCATTGACTCCACACGAGAGCCAGGGAATAACCTTCTGCAGCAACAAACTACAGGGTTAGTAATAAATTACTACAGGGTTACTAGTAGGAGAAAACCCTGACTGTCCAACTAAGGATGCACTCTAGGAGGAAGATTTCCTCAGCCTATCACGCTCCAATTTAAGCATATAGGCTTCATATTTCTTCCACTCACCCTCAGACAATCCCACACATTCATTACCGATTATCATAGAGCATTGAACACCCTTACATATAATACATAAAGAGTGAGGAACTATCAAAGTCTTCGATAGCCTCACCTTACATTCACCCAAGCTACAGACTCGATAGCTAGAGGTAAGACATCTTAATTATAAGAAAAGTCAAAAGCAAAATCAAAAACGGTCCACAAAGAGCGTATGCCAAGTCACAGATCCAGTCGAATACCAAAAAACAACCAAAATACTTAAGTGACAACAAATTTCGAAATCCAAAAGGCGGAGGAACTGACAACAGGTGTTGACAGTCCGGCGACAGAGAAAATCTGGATAGAAAATGGGAATGGTTCCTGATACCCGCCTCCCAGCGGCGGGAATGGGTACTAACCACCTGACCGGCCACTGCGTGTGCCGCGAAATTTGAAATTCTGTCGGACCTTCGGAGAATACAGCTATATATATATCTGGCAGGTAAGTCTCATGAACAAAAAATACAGTTGGCTAAAGTGTGACAAGACAATTATGCATGCTCTACTTTGGTTAGAAAGGAGTTAATTTTAATGTAGACTGCTGACAAAAACAGCCACTGAACAGCTCACAAGAAGCTAAGAAGAAACCCATTTGGTTCTACTCAAACTGTTTAACCTTGAATGGATCTCACACACAAATCATAGGATTGGAATGACTTATGGTTCTGTTTAAGGTGTATTTGCAAGTACTGTACCATGAACCGAGAGTAGGACAGAATTGAATATGATATTTTAATGATAAAATAAAGTTTGTTCATACTTACCTGGCAGATATATATATAGCTGTATTCTCCGAAGGTCCGACAGAATTTCAAATTTCGCGGCACACGCAGTGGCCGGTCAGGTGGTTAGTACCCATTCCCGCTGCTGGGAGGCGGGTATCAGGAACCATTCCCATTTTCTATTCAGATTTTCTAACGCCACTGTCTCCTGAGGGGAGGAGGGAGGGCAATATAAATATATATATCTGCCAGGTAAGTAT
Source organism: Macrobrachium rosenbergii (assembly GCA_039081455.1). NCBI lineage: Eukaryota > Metazoa > Arthropoda > Malacostraca > Decapoda > Palaemonidae > Macrobrachium > Macrobrachium rosenbergii. The sequence goes on along the minus strand of JANJGK010001131.1, from coordinate 21,719 downwards.
GAACAAACTTTATTTTATCATTAAAATATCATTTTGTTCATGAGACTTACCTGCCAGATATATATATAGCTGAATACCACCTTTGGAGGGGGGTAGAGACAGCCAAGAAATAGGGAAAAAACCAATTATTGGTAAAATTATTTTGGTTCCTTATCTGATAGCGTAGCTGACCGAGTGGTTACTGTCACTCTAGTCTGCTTCTGCTTTACTAGAGACCCCAGCGAGGTAGTGACCTATATAGCTGGCGACTTCTAGATGATCTGTCAACGGGGGCGTGACCACAATGTGACTAGATCATAGCCCATACAAAGAGGACAAAAGAGCATTACTAACCACCTAACCAACACCTAAAGCGTTAGTTTGCAAAGGATTGGGAAGACTGCCTCCAGTAGTCGACCCAACAACCACAAAAACACAATTAAAAAGGGGATAGGATCAGAGTTACCCCTTGTCCCCAAGGTTGCTGAAGCAGCAATGTATGGTCCCAGCGAAAAGCAATTTCGTATGCTACCTAAACATCTTGCCAAGAGTGTGAGGCAAACACCGAATTGACTTCGCCAAAATGTGGCACTAAAAATGTCACTGAGTACCATATTTTTCTTGAACGCCATGGAGGTAGCAACTGCCCTCACCTCGTGAGCGTTAACTCTCAACAACTTGAAGTTGGAGTCGTCACAACTAGAGTGTGCGTCCTTAATGACGTCCCTAATGAAGAATGCCAGTGCATTCTTCGACATAGGTTTAACTGGTTGCCTCACAGAACACCATAAAACATCCAATGGACCACGAGTGTCCTGTGTTCTTTTAAGGTAGTACTTGAGAGCTCTAACTGGACATAGAACTCCCTCAGGTTCCTGTCCAATAAGGTCTGCTAAACCTTTAATTTCAAAGTGTCTAGGCCAAGGGTTAGAAGACCTATCATTCTTAGCCAAGAACTTAGGGCTTAAAGAATAGACAGCATTGTGTTCCTTGAAGCCCACATGACGGCCTCGAACTTCTCTCACTCTCTTCGCCGCGAGGAATGCCGTTTCGAGTAACATCCTTAAGAGATGCAGAGTGGAGAGGCTCAAAAGGACTAAACATCAAAAACTTGAGCATTACGTCCAAGTTCCAAGCAGGGGAAAACAGCTGAGGAACCTTGGACGTCTTGAAAGAGCTCGTAAGATCGTGGAGGTCCTTATTGTCAGACAAAGCTAATCCTATGTGTCTGAATACAATCGAAAGCATGCTCCGATAACACTTGATAGTCGGAACTGCTATATCGAGTTTTTCTCTTAAGTAAAGGAGAAAATCCACAACCTGGCTCACAGTGATAGAGGAAGAGGAAAAGCCCTTCTTTCTACACCAACCTTTGAAGGTTGCTCACTTCGCTAGATATATCCTTTAGATGAAGAACTTCTGGCTCTAGCGATGGCCCGTGCCACCTGGCCAGAAAAACCCCTTCGCTCTGACCAAGTTTCGATAGTCTGAAAGCAGTCAGGTTCAGAGCGGGGAGATTCAAAGATATCTCGTGAAGTGGGTTTGTATGAGCAGGTCTGCTCTCATAGGAAGGGTCCTCGGAACGTCTACCAACCAGAAGAGAAACTCCGAGAACCAGTGGTTCGAAGGCCAAAACATGGGGATGAGAGTCATCCTCGTCCCTTGTGAGGCCGCGAACTTGCGTATGACTTCTCCCAGAATTTAGAACGGGGAAAAAAGGCGTAAACATCTATTCCCGTCCAATCCCAGGGAAGAGCAACTATCGCAACTGCCCCAGGGTCGAGCACAGATGAGCTTTACAGAGGGAGCCTCGCTGTTCTTGAGGTCGTGAAAATATCCACAAGATGGCGACCCCAAAATTTCCAAAAATCTTGGCAAACCTCCTGATGAAGGGTCCATTCCTTCGGCAGGAGTTGATGGCGCCAACAGAGCAGGTCTGCTCGAACATTTTCGACCTCTGCCACAAAACTTGTGAGAATCGAAATGTTGCGAGCATAGGCTCAAAGAATAATCTCTCTTGCAAGGCTGAACAGGGAACAAGTATTGTCCGAGTTTGCTAGAACTACACGATTGCAAACTTGGACCTCGAAGAATTGGCGAGCTAAAAGATAGCCGCCAAATCTTTGAAGTCGATGTGCCAGGACACCTGTTCCTCTCTCCAGGTTCCTAACACTTTCTCTCCCTCTAGTGTTGCCCCCCAACCTGTTGAAGACCCGTCGGAAAAACAACACTAGGTTGGGGTTCAGAAGCTTGAGGGAGATCCCTTTCTGCAATTCCGTTGGATCGAGCCACCACCACAGATCCTCTTTATATAAGGAAGAATTCTCAATTCCTCTTTCAAGTCTTCCTTGCTTTGTCAGTTCTCCAACAAAAAGAACTGAAGAGGCCTGAGATGCAGACTCCCCAGAAAACAAACTTCTCCAGCGAGGAAATGGTCCCCAGCAGACTCATTCCTTCCTTCACCTAGCATGTTTCCTTTTCCAAGAAGGCCGAAACTTTTTCGTACATAGAAGTTGCCGTTCTTGCGACGGAGACGCTATAAAAGCCGCTGAATAGATCTGAATTCCCAGACACAATGGACAGTGAGGGGATCAGCTGCGACTTCTCCACAGACCAGAAGTCCCAGGGACTTCACGAGTTGCAGAGTCAACTGAAGGTCCTCCAGATACCTTCTCTTCGACGACGCTCGAATCAACCAGTCGTCCAAGTAGAGTGAGATCCTGACGTGCGACAGATGCAACTGCATCGCAACGTTTTTCATGAGACGTGTAAACACCCTCGGAGCAAAATGTGACGCCAACAGCATCTGGAGTTCCCAGGCGGTCAACCATCCAAGTACTGACCAGACCCAACGTTGCTTAACTTCGCTGATCGGACGAGAAGCGGCGTTTTCAACGTGGTATGGCCGTTGTGCAGAGTCCAAAGCAGAGAGCCCTGAACTGGTACGTCTAGTCCCCCAAGACAACCTGAGATACTTCACCGAACGTGGATGAATTGGGGCGTGAAGATAAGTATCTTGGAGATCCAAAGATACCATCCAATCCCCGGGATGAAGGGCTCCTAGTATTGACTGCGAGGTCTCCATCTTGAACTTTTCCTTCCGGACCAAGTTGTACGACCTGTTGACGTCCAAGACGGGTCTCCAGCCTACTGAAAGTTTCGGGACTAGAAACAATCTGTAGTAAAATCCCGGGGAACACCGAGTCCAATATCTGTTCCACTGCTCTCCGCTCGAACATCTGTTCGAGCAGGTCAAACAATTTTCTGTTTGACAGGAAGGCAGTTGGGAAACAAAAAACAAAAGAGGAGACAGGAAGGGAATCAAGTAACCTCTCTCTAACAGTAGGAGGGACCAAACGTCTGCCCCTCACTCTTTCCAGGCTTGTGCAAAATGAAGCCTGGTTGCAAAGGGAGTCTGGAGATGAAGGGAGTCACTTGCTACCTCTCTTGGAAGTGACATTCCTTCGGGAAAAAAACTCTTTCTCGTGGTGCGGGTCTCATGTTGCTTCCCATGGAAGCCCCTTTGTTATGCAAACATTTAGCTTTCGTTTACTTTTTGTATCTGAGATCGGTGCAAGCGTTATGAAGGAGATGCAGTTTGAATGTCGATAACTTTAGTTTTGAGAAAAACGATATTTTTTGCTTCTCTGTGTATTTATTTGCTTGCCGTTACACAGTTTGATGTTTTTATGACATAATGAAAAGCCAAAAAATAGACCTGCAAAGTAATATAACTTCGCTAAATGAAGCTAAATGAAGCGAGTGCCAAAACACGGCTGAGGTTGGCCAGCGCGACGTTTTACTTAGTCAAGCTCTGAGCTGCTACTGACTGACTGCCACTGACTGCCCTGCGGCATTCCTGTCTTTCGCTGATGCGTACTATGTCCACAGGGTTGCCATAGATCGCATTAGATATTATTTCATAGCTAAAAGGAAATTACCACCAATATACTGACAATATCATTACATTATATGAAAAATGTAATTTGACTATGATAGGTTACTGTTTTGTTTATAACTTCTAACTGTGGCGAACTTTTAAATAAAACTTTCTGAGAAGATAGTCAGGATATGTATGATGCCATATATAAAATATCCCAGAAAATTTATTTCCGATTTTTTCGTCAAACGCTCCCCTTAAGACAAAGACAACTGCGAGGGTGGAGAGAGAGGAGCCGACGGTTGAAAAGTCTCAGGAAACAGATCCCTAAGAAAAAAGCCAGAGTCTGATAATCAGAGGAAGAAGAAGACGAAAGAAGTTTCTCTTCATACAAAGGCTGTGACGAAAGAGGATGTTCTTCCGCAGCTGGTGGGTCTTGAGTGAGTGGTGAAAGTAGTTCCGATTCGCCGATACGTAAGCGGGAACTCCCGCGAACGAAGAAGTCGTCAACTAGAGTACGTATAGTAAACATAAAAAATGTGGAACGCTTCACGATTAGCGTGTCATCCTTGCGCAAGAGCCATGCTAATCTTCTCTGTATCGTTCCAATTAGTATATGTACTGCCGAAGCAAGTACTGGCTAAAATAAGAAGGACATCAAATGTTGAAGCGGGTAGTTGTGCGACATGATGAACAACTGGAGCGGTGTCAACACAAGACTTGAAGCTATACGGCGAAGCGAGCGCGGAGCGTCATGGAGTGACGCGCGAGAGGCTCCGTGGCAAGTACTAGAAGAGAGTCACAGCGTGGCGCGCGCGAAGCGTCATGGCTAGGCGCGCGCCGAGCGTCAAGGTGAGGAGCGCGTGAAGCGTGAGAAGCGCACGAAGAGCAAGACGCGCTCCTGGCGCGAGACAAGAGAAAAGGCCAACACCTCAACTCGGGGGGGAAGACGAATAGGAAGCCACTAAACACTCTCTCTAGAAGACAGACGCTCTGTATCGTTCCCGAAGCGGGAGACGAAGGTGAAAGTCTGTACCTCTTAACAGGCAGATTCGAATCTTGAAAGGTTCATGAGAGCATCCAGCTGTTGTTGCAAACCCAACAAAATCTTACGCGTTGGAGAAGCCACTCTCTCGGGAGAAGGGCTGAACCTGAGAGAAGGAAAGGGGCGAGAGACGTATACTTCCTTCCACAGGGGAAGAAGCTCTAGCCCTTGCCTTAGCGCGACAGGGGGGTCGAGTAGAGTGATCAAGCGAAAAACACTTTATTCTCTTCTGCAGAGGAATATCCACGCAACTTTCGGGGAAGAGTACAAACGTCTAGAGGAAGAGGACGTGAAGCGTCCTCTCCTCTAAGCTTCTCTTAAGAGGGCGAGAGTCCAACCGAGAGCTCCAACCCCGTGGCGGGGAGGACGTGTCGGAGGACGAGAAGCAATCCTTCAGGATGCGTGCCTGAGCACGATCCCTGGCAGCCTGGGTAGCGTCATCAGGACCTGCCGAAGGGACGCCAGATCGGTGGGAAGCCCCCGTAACCCTCATGCGGCTTTCGACATGCCCCCTCCCTGGTCCTGGGAGTTCGACAGAGGTCCAGGCCTAGAGGCATTATAGGGCCGATCTGACGCCCCCTCCACAACACTAGGGGCACTAGCACTAACACTATGCGTTTGAATTGCATTCACTTTAGTTTCAAGAGCACGCATTGACTCCACACGAGAGCCAGGGAATTACCTTCTGCAGCAACAAACTACAGGGTTAGTAATAAATTACTACAGGGTTACTAGTAGGAGAAAACCCTGACTGTCCAACTAAGGATGCACTCTAGGAGGAAGATTTCCTCAGCCTATCACGCTCCAATTTAAGCATATAGGCTTCATATTTCTTCCACTCACCCTCAGACAATCCCACACATTCATTACCGATTATCATAGAGCATTGAACACCCTTACATATCATACATAAAGAGTGAGGAACTATCAAAGTCTTCGATAGCCTCACCTTACATTCACCCAAGCTACAGACTCGATAGCTAGAGGTAAGACATCTTAATTATAAGAAAAGTCAAAAGCAAAATCAAAAACGGTCCACAAAGAGCGTATGCCAAGTCACAGATCCAGTCGAATACCAAAAAACAACCAAAATACTTAAGTGACAACAAATTTCGAAATCCAAAAGGCGGAGGAACTGACAACAAGTGTTGACAGTCCGGCGACAGAGAAAATCTGAATAGAAAATGGGAATGGTTCCTGATACCCGCCTCCCAGCGGCGGGAATGGGTACTAACCACCTGACCGGCCACTGCGTGTGCCGCGAAATTTGAAATTCTGTCGGACCTTCGGAGAATATAGCTATATATATATCTGGCAGGTAAGTCTCATGAACAAAACAGGATTTAGTGCTGAAACGGAATTGACAGTAAAAAAAGGTGCAAAGGTGTAACAGGAGGAAAACCTCACATTTTTACCATGAATCAATTGATAGGAGAGGGTTCAGGAAAGTAAGATGGAAGGAACAGAATATGAAAGGAGGTACAGTCAAAGAAATGAAAGGGGTTGCAGTTATTGCAGCTCAGGCCGAAAGGGACGCTGCAAAGAACCTAATTAGAGTCATGCCTACAGTGTACCACATGAGGTGCACTGATGGCACTACCCCCTACAGAGATGAACCTAGAGTAAGCAGATGAATGATCACACCTCCTCAAACCCTCTGCTTCAGATGTGAAGGGAGACAAAATGCCAGTTATGTAGTATTTGAGCTGCTGTCTCATATCAACTCCTCTTACTGTATTCCCTTCATTCCACAAACAAACAAACTCAAGGAGACTATGAACTACAAACTAGCTGAGTACATGGAAGGAACATACCAGATCTGGGCCATCTGTGGACTTGAGATGGAATATACAAGTAGGGAAACAAGGAGATGGGAACATTTATCAACATGGTGTTGCCCCTCAATCAACTTGACGGACATTGACAAATTCAGATTGAGGACATCCCAGGCTCCATCTATACCAGTGACACTGTTACCCAGACAAAACTTATAAAGCATCAAAGAAGTAACCTCAGTCTTTGTGACAGCACTGTCAACTGCTCGTAAGGTATTAGTCATCAAGGATCCACTGACACTCCACACAGGGAAGCCACTGAAAGTCATACGCCACAAGTAGATGGGTGCAACACTTGAGACCTACAGCAATATGGATGTGGATCAACAGGGGCCAAGACTGCAGCAGCACTACTTTATTCCTACTTGGAATAGAATCTCTTGGTTCGACAAATTATATAGAACAAGGCTATACAAAAGTTACTTAGTGCAGCCACCAGTGCAGTGTTAGGAAGGAAATTCTACGAAAAGATGTAGGTTATGCCACAGATTCTGGATCCCTACATGAGACTTAAGGTTACCTAAAAGGTCCTACTATCAAAGGCTTGTGGTCAAGCTAAGAGTTGATGGATTAAGGGAGAGAGAGGTGTCTTCAGTGAGAGCATTGTGGAACAAGACACAAATATTCCCTTTTACACCTCTAAGTACACTCGCCTCTTCCACCTCTTTGACACAGATGACAGCAAAACAATATGAAACACCAACAATACTCACAGAAAACTTCTATAAGAAATCAAGGAATAATAAACCAGTCAAGTTCTCCATCAGGATGGCAAATGGATGCTCACCCACCCAGGAAAATATCTTGGGAATAAATCTAGCTCTAAGAACAATCAAACAAACATCCAATCACCTGTCTCTCTCAGACAGTATAGTACAAATAACTCTAGACAGCAACCCACCCAGAATGTGGTATATACTCGTATGTGCACTTGCAAGAAAAATGAAGTTACTTCAGGTGACTGGCAGTCTACAGCTTCAAGGCAGACAAGACAATGTTACCTGGGTCTCTTCCTATAGTGTACAGTACAGTACTGGGATCCAGGCAATGGGAATGAAAACACTCCAGGTAAAGAAGGAGCAATAAGAGCAGAGTCACAGAAAGAGCAAAGAGAGCTCAGCTGAAGAAAGTGCAACAAGAGCTGGAGTCTGTAGGGGATTCAATCCTTGATAAATAAAAATTCATTGGCAGAACAACACAAACCACTGAGACTACAAACTCACAGGAGAACAAGCAGAAGCCAGCAGACTTCAGAGCTTTATCAAAACGCATCAAGCACCAAATCTATCACTGAAGGCATCAAGTGATAAATATTTCGGTCATGAAGTTTAATGTTATACACTCCATTACCACCTCTGTTGTGTCCTTGAAGCAACTGTGGTACTTTTCACCAGACTCCCCTTCCTGCAACAGATTTCTAATTATTTAAGATTGACAGCTTCAGAACACTTCCTACTCACGACCATTTTGTGTCAACTAACAGCTATCTGAAAGGTTTAATACCTATGAGAAGGTGAGAGAGCAAAACTCCTCACATTTCAGCACTGAACCTTACATTATCACAGCCTAGACAAAAGAGGTAACTAGTATTCAGTGCAGTGGAAGGGTTCACAAAGTACTGAAATGCACAGTCATTAATTTGGCACATTGTGCCTGGTCAGGCAGGAAAAAGGTTGACTGACAATCCACTGAGAAAGCTCCACATGACAGCTATAAAGATGAGCCCTAATGTTGTTACAGAATCAGAGGCTGCAAACAAATTAAAGGAGATAAAATGATTCAAATATCAAATACCGAAACAAAGCCAGTGACCAGAAAGTAAGCAAAGGAAGAGGCACTATCAGGAAAACTTTGGGTAGGTTACAGGACAAGTGTAGGACGAACTACATACCTTGTTACCTTCTCCTCAGGTCAATCCCTAGTTGGAGTGGCTCTTGTTCATGAGCCTTTTCCAGCAGCTTGCTTCCTAATTCATGCCGACAGATGTCCCTCCTGTCTGTGTGATCCTCTCCTCATTTCCCCAGTTTTGGGACAGATGAACAGCATTCTACACTGTCAGAGTCATGAGTCTAGTCAAGGGAAGAACAATGGTGGACAACACCTACATCAGATATGGTGCTGCATGCTACAGTTACATTAGAGGATTCCCACCGCCAGGTTTCCACATGCAGAAGCCACCAACCAGGAGACACGAAATGATGCTCAAGACTTTCAAAGAAAATTTACTGGCAAAATGCTACGGAACAGTTTTAATAATTATATGGGGTATTAAATTCATTTCGTGCCTCCCTGGGGACCACCATCACTGACTGGGATAGTTACGCATGTAGTCAGTCTTAAAACAGCAGCAAGTTTAAAAGTTGTCTGTCAGTCTCATTTGCAGCAATCCTGTAAAAAAGAAAACTGTTAACACCGACTATTAAGATCATATAACGCTGCCCTCTCTAATATCTAGATAAGTTCTTGTCCCAACTTTCCAGCATTTGATTCAAGAACTGTCTCCCACTCAAGTCTATATACAAGCTTTCTTACAACAGCCACTCAAATTTAAACTTACATAATCAAAGAGAGCAAAGTTGCGAAGCGCCTGAATCGCCATTTCCAAGGGAGGGGACTCCTGAATCTGCTGACGACACTTGACTTTGGTCAAGTTCATGGAATGGACAGTGAGCCCCCCTGCAGACCCAGAAGGGGGCTAGAAATTGCATGGTATCCAACAGAAGGGGCTGCAAAGAAAAATACTTTATATACAACTCTGAGTGACAAATATTACATTATGCTTTACATTCTAAATTACAATTATAATTTATATTCTCAATTACACAAGACTCGTACAAGCAAGCAGCAAGAGAGAATGTGATTATGGAGCATTCATCAAATAATCAGCGACAAGAATTATACCAACAGAAAACTGACCTAGCCTAACCTAGTTAGCCTGCAGATGCTGGAAAAGCTATGTTAATGCTTTGCACAACTGTAAAGCATCCTAAAAATTACATAAAGTCCTGTTGAAGCAAATACGAAGGAAGGTCCCCCAAAGTGCTCTTACAACAAAACACTCAAGTAAAACTTGTACGTAAACTGGTGTGAGGCCACACCATTCCCAAGGGAACAGCACTAACAGAGATAAAAGAAGTAGTAGTCACTGGAGGGGGCATATATATGAGCTGTAGCCTGATGGAATAATGGGAAACAATTTTAAGGGCCTGGGCAAGCACACAGTTGGTCCAAATGATTCCCTACAAAGAAAAAAGCCTCTGGGAATCTGCAATTAGCCCTACGCATGGCTCACAAAAGAGGCATGGATGAAAAGGCCATGTCTGTGACGACTCTGCACCCAGCCCTACAGGCCACTTAAAATCGCAACTATATAGGCTGACTCCTAAGCTAATAATCAGCCTGTAGCCTCTTCATCCAACTACAAAATTTGCATATATATAAAGAAAAAAAAATCTGAAGCCTACACCAAATGAAACAAAATCAGAAGAGCAGACCAGTGTAGCAATGAGTAACGAACAAAAGCCGCTGGCCTATTAGTAGTCCTGACACAGATCATTAATATTAATTCTGAAAGGCTTTGAACTAACAGGCTAAGGAAACTGCTATAAAAGGAACCATGCTAACCTAACGTACCCTACCTAACCTAACATAGTTGGCTGTGTTACTTAGACTGGGGGGGGGGGGCTGCCCCAAGACCCTCCGGTGAAGGATACTCCACTTTTACTAAAAGTTCCCCCATGAGAGTGCACATGCAAGCGAGGTAGCAAAAATATAACCAGTTCTGAGGTTGATTACGGGTTAATTACAGCTGACTGACAAAAAACAACTGTAGACTCTCGAGAAGCAGCCACAATAAAATCCTATAGAAAAAGTCACTTTCAAAGGGAATACCCGACACAGAGATAAAACTTAGGGTACAGTAATTCTAAGTATTGGCTCCGCGTCTGTTTTTACCTTGGAAACTGGTTTTTTCTTCACTTTTAGGGCTTCTGACACTGGCAGTGTATTTGTTTGTTGTCGGCCAAATGGAATGTCCCTTCGCCACGTTTAGTACTGGCCCAGGGGTGGGGGGGGATGGGGGGTACCCATATGTTAACAAGTTATTGCACTCTTGCCGGATGGGGTATGAACCATTCCAAAGAGATAGACGTATATATATATATATATATATATATATATATATATATATATATATATATATATATATATATATATATATATATATATATATAGCCGCGCTCTGTCTTGTGAAGATCGCGAATGGAAACCCCTTCTTGGAGAGACTTCAGGGGACAATTACAAGTTAATAACACTCGAGCGCCAAAAATTGAAGGTAAATTCATAATTAGCAACCAAAAAACTGTAGAAAAGTTAAGTTAGAAGGCAGTCGCTGCCGCACAGCTACTATATAGTTCTACCCGAAATACTTAAGAACCAGCCTTTGATATATAAGACAGGCTACCCACCCGCCCACCCATCCCTCCCTTCCAACCAAACAAGACAAAATCAGCAAACAAACAAAAGCCACAAAATGAGACAAAAACCAGAAGAGAGAGAGAAGCCGAAATGAGGCTAAACTAAAGGAGCCAGGCAGGAGGGATCCTACTAAGGAAGGCTACAGTCCAGCATGGCTCCAGAGGCCTGTAGGTAGGTAGGTAGGTAGGCAGGCATTTTCCATGACCCCTACAGAGGATAGAAGCCTATTTCCACCGAAAGGAGGCCTCTGAGTTTATCACATATTTAAAATCCCAACATTTCGACCTTATTGCAACCCATTTGGTACTTTATTATTATTATTTTGTTTTATTTTATCGAAATATTACGTCGGTGACACCAAAGGCCCTGCAGAGCCTGAGCAGCCTCAGAGGTAGCCGGCCCTTCCTATTTCGTCACCTCTCTCTCTCTTCTCAGACGTCTATCTATTTCCCTATTTAGACATTTAAATAATAACGTTACTTACAGATATTTTAGAGTTTTTCTTCGTTAACGAGGACAAATGAACGAAAATCACGAACACCGTCAAGTAACGTAAACAAACTAGTGGCTAAGAGGTTCCACTTATAGAAACGACGACGACCAAGAAGAAGGAGGAGGAGGAGGAGGAGGAGGAGGAGGAGGAGGAGGAGGAGGAGGAGGAGGAGGAGGAGGAGGAGGAGGAGGAGGAGGAGGAGGAGGAGGAGGAGGAGTCCATTTTCCAGATTTCTTTCGCCAAAGACACAATAGAATTTCATATTTGAAAAATAAAATTCTCTATCTTTAAATAATTCTAATATATTTAAGGTTTGAAAGGACAAGTGTCGGGAAGGAAGGGAGGAAGGAAGAAGAAGTTGAGTGTCTGGATAATCTTCTCTCTCTCTCTCTCTCTCTCTCTCTCTCTCGGAGAGAATGGCGACGTCCAGGATATTAGAGGCCCTGGATTCTTTTGCCACTTCGTCCACCACTGCGATTTCCCTTTACATTACGATGTATTAGATTTAATAAATAATAATCTTTAAAAGTAATAAATAATACTCTTTAAAAGTAATAAATAATACTCTTTAAAAGTAATAAATAATACTCTTTAAAAGTAATAAATAATACTCTTTAAAAGTAATAAATAATAATCTTTAAAAGTAATAAATAATACTCTTTAAAAGTAATAAATAATAATCTTTAAAAGTAATAAATAATAATCTTTAAAAGTAACAGTTTAGAATTTATTTCAATTTTACGATAAAAAGGTTGAAAGCCAATCTTAATATCTGTTTTCTGTTCGCTTTACTGTATTGAAGAACGAAGCCGGCGTTTACTTCGTGCACCAGGTGACCATTCCACAGAGTCCTCCTAAAGTCTTCTAATAATAATGACTTGAGCAAATTCTCAAATTTTTCAACAATATAACTGCTCATAATAATAGTAATAGCTTTTTATAATTTGTATAATAACTGAAATGGAATATATAAAGCTTATGTCGTTTTTTAATAACTAAAATAAAACGCAAGAACTCAGTGACGTCACTAACACCAATCCTGACAAAGAGTAAAAGAAGGATTTATTTATTTATAATTCTAAGTCTTGTCCTGTGGATCCTGCCTCTTCCATCAATGACTCTTCTTTGCGACATCATGATGGACGTTGACTCAACACGACTGTCAGGTCTCTCTCTCTCTCTCTCTCTCTCTCTCTTGTCACACATTTTTTCCATGGCAAGTCATACGTTGGATGAAGTTTCTCATGAAGCCATTTGCCGTCTCGCTGGACGGCTTCAGCAGAAACCAAACCAACACAGCCATTGCCTCGTGTAGACTTAAACAGCCGGATGAAACTCGGTGCAGAAAACTTTCACAGCAACACATCTGTGTGCTTGCGATCTAACTGGTGGTTAGGACTTTTGCTTTTCCTCTGATAGTCCTCCCCCTCCCCTTCCTCCTCCCCCTCCTCCTCAGAAGAGATCGTGACATCTACTTCACGAAAGTAGAAGAAGCAGCAGCTCCTCAAGCCCTCGACTGAGGCATCTGTTAGCAATCCCTCTATGAGTCTAAACAATTCCCTCTTTCTTTAAGTCGAGAATAAACACAGTAGAAAATGCCTATCATTCAATACGTCTTTGTTTACGATAGTGAAAGCGTAGACCGTTTAATGAATCGGGAAGCATCTATTATTGCATACATGGAACGCACACATCTTCACCAAGCCCTCCGGGTGACGTCATACATACACCCCGATTCTAACGACTCTCTGTCTCTTTCAATATGACAATAGGATTTAGACAGTGTTAACTGGAAAGAAATTTCCTTTTAAATGGTTCCCAAAATAGAGGAATATCAACGTGTTTTCAAACTTCACACTGGTTTGAAGTCGATTTAGGCCTAGGCTGGTGCTTACTGTTCAGTCAGCAGCAAAGGCTTCTTGTTTAAACTAATGGTAGCCATTAAGAGAAATAGCCATTGAGAGAGAGAGAGAGAGAGAGAGAGAGAGAGAGAGAGAGAGAGAGAGAGAGAGAGAGAGAGAGCAGATCATACTAACTGAATGATGAAACCAAGTAACATTCACAACTTTAGCAACAGACAAGAAAATAATGTCGGCGTCTTAATCTGAACAAATATTCCTCCACTATAATAAGTGATATGAAGGCATAAGTCTACACTACAGACTTTGGGCTCAAAAAACATCATTAGCATTTAAACCACCTCCTCCTCTCTCTCTCTCTCTCTCTCTCTCTCTCTCTCTCTCTCTCTCTCTCTCTCTCTCTCTCTCTCTCTCTCTCATTCGTAAGTCCCCAGGGGAGGGGGAAGCCAGTCTGATAGAATAAAGCCAGTCTCCACACCATTTAGGTACACAAACAAATGAATAACGAATTGTTTTACCTTCTCGTTTAATACATACAGCCACTATTAGTCATGTGTTAAAGCTAATCAATCATCAGTCAGTCAGACAATCAACCAACCAACCAATCAAAACAATCACACAACCAATCAGTCAACCAGTCAGCTTGTTAGAAGGTCTTTCGTGCTCACTATAACATAGGTCTAGGTCTTCCTTTTTTTGCGTCTCTCCTAAACCAGTCACCGTTGTTGTCGTTACTTATTTCAATATATAAAACGGAGTCTTAGCGAGACGAACCCTCCATTAAACCTCACCGGTTTAAGTCAATCGGGATTCATTAAACCTCCTGCCTGGACAGTTTGGTTTTGGAGGTCAAAAGAGACAGAATTCCATTTTGGATATTGAGGCATCGGTCTGGTACCTTAGGTCATTCTCTGCTGCCTTCATTCCCTGCCCTCCTCACCTTCCCCGTTCTCGTTGCCCCAGTGGCTTTGACTTCGTCTTCTGCTATAGTCAGCAGATTATATCACAGGGTGGTTTTTACTCCAATACTTTTATGACGTCATTCCTGTGAACACTTTAGTATGAGTCACTTTATTCTCGTTAATTGTATTTAAGACTTTGCCTTCATAAGTGCTTGTTCCAAGCTGAAGTCAAGAGCGATGTCTTGCATACGAACGCAGTGTTTGTACGTTCTTTTCTGAGCCACCCTGTCACTGATAGCCTCGCACAGGCACACTATCAATCTTTGGTTTGGGACTTCTAGCCTCGAACAGGCCTCAATGAGCCAAGAGCCTATTTGAATTAAAGTTTAGAAAAAAGCCTCAGGAGAAGCCATCACCTGTAGGAGCTGGAGGAGGAGGAGGAGCGAGGCTAGGGAGCAGATCTCACTCAAAAGACTTCCGTCTCCTGTTCTCTCTCTCTCTGTCCCAGTTCCAGTTCCAGATCCCTGGAAGAGAGGCAACGGGAATTCCGTCTTCTTCTTCTTCTTCTCTTGAGGGCCTCTGAGGCTGATCCCATGGAATGAAGATGGACGGGGGGGGGGGGCGGTTTTAGGGGTGATGACGTCATCAAAAGAGTGATTATTAATAAGGGAAAGAGACTATAATGGAGAGTGATAACCCCAGAGAGGGCAGACGGAAAGACGACTTCACAGAGGAGACAATCTCTCTCTTTCTCTCTCTTCTGCTGCTAGAGCTGTTAATCAGCTCCTCAGTGGTCTGGTTAAACTAAGATATACTTAACTCTTTTCTCTTCTCTGCCACCAGGGCAGTTTCCTCCTCACCGTCAAAAGTATAAAAGCAGCCGCAGTCAGCTGACTGAGTTTAACCACACTAAGATTCTCAACCACGTAATAAAGACCAATGTGTTTCACTGGCTTCATTCTATTCTCGCCCTTATTTCTTCGGTCATTAAGGTCGCTTTCTGATCTTCAGGGTCTGTTGGGTTACGCCTTTATTACACCTCTAATTTCTCTGTGCGCTTACAACTTGTCCCTTTAAAGGATTTCATGAGGGGTTTCTCTCTCTCTCTCTCTCTCTCTCTCTCTGAAATCATGAGTCATATGCTAGAAAATGGAAAAAACTAAAGAGAGAGAGAGAGAGAGAGAGAGAGCGAGCTCAGTCTGAACTAGGCCTATGTTCGAAGCACAGCGTATACAAAGCGTCTCCGAAAACTTTGACAAACGAGAAGAAAATGATGAAATGTATATATTTGGCGAAGTTAACACCCAAATTTTATTTAAATAAAAGATTTCAAACAATTTCACCATAAATTACGAAATTACTTTTTGATTTCGAATTCGTGGATGAAATTACGAGAAACTATTCCATATTTTTTTTCGAAAATTATTTAAATGTTGTGCAACGATTCGAACGCAGGTGACACCTGAGATTGTGTGAGGTCGGTTTTAACCGTTAATACTTATTTCCATTAATTTATTATTATTATTATTATTATTATTATTATTATTATTTATGTCTCATTCGTTATGATCACTATCATTCTTAAGTAGAATATGAGAGAGAGAGAGAGAGAGAGAGAGAGAGATTTGCAGTGACAAGCGTCTATCGCCAAAACAAAGTTAACAAAATTTAATGCTGTAACGTTTGAGGCTTTGAGCCTATAATCTTCAACTGGGGTTATAAACCCCAGTGCATCTCTTTACAGCTGTAATGATAAAATATCAATCAATTTTGACACAAGTGATTTCATTACTTTTCTTTTCTTTTTTTTTTTTAATCTCCACAATTTCCTGATGCGTAGCCAACGAAGCTAGCGTTCAAATTTACAGTTTAAAACCGATGAAATTTAGGCCTAGTGGCAGTGGGATGTGGCCATGAGCCTTATTTCCATTATCGATATGATCAGGATATATAGAATATTATTTAACAGCTGTTTCAATCTGTTGCATTCATGACATAGGTCTAGTGTCCGTTCATTGAACAGCTGCGACGACATTTTTCGTAGTCTTTGTTTCCGAAGGAGCAACTCTGCCAGCCAAGGCTCCTTTATCCTCTGGAAACTCTTGTGATGTTATTTTGTAACAGATGAGAAGAGAGAGAGAGAGAGAGAGAGAGGGGAGGGGGCGGGGGGGGGGGAAGGGTTTAAGTACTATCATCCAATGTTCAAGATGGAACTTTGGCTTCATATACTGGAAAATACTCTAATTTTTAAAAACTGCCTTGCAAAATTGTATATTTGTAACTACATAAAAAATTCTGATTCCAAACCTTTCCTACACACAAAGATCCCATTTCCACCACAAACAGAATCTGCAAACAAAATGTTCCTTCTGCCTACATTCATCAACAGTTTATCAACTGTTGAATCATGGCTAGACCTACTCTACGAAGCAGTGGTTTATGCATCAAATTTCATAAACAAAATCTCTCTCTTTCTCTCTCTCGGTACACTAGAAGAGACCAGGTTCCATTCCTGGAGAGAGAGAGAGAGAGGGGGGGGGGGGTTGTTTATTCACATTTCAGATTATCTTTACAAGAAAAAGCGACCTTCAGGATATGTGCAGATTTTACGACAATAACACGCCATCAAGTTGAGTCTTTGTGTCAAGTTTAGACCATAAAACTTGAAGACTTCATCATCATTCTTATTCTTAAAGATTCGTGTTTTCAGCGCCAATTTCATTCGAGATGATTAGCAGCTAAAAATTATTACAAGAGACTTGAATAAAGCATCAAATCGTGACGTTGCAGGCTGTAATAGCCTTCGCACAGGCCTTTAAAAGCCTTCTTCAGTCCTCATGATAGAAAACTCTTGTTACGACACCAAGGACACAATGCGTTGCTCGTCATTCCCATTGCTCATCCCAGAGAGAGAGAGAGAGAGAGAGAGAGAGAGAGAGAGAGAGAGAGAGAGAGAGAGAGAGAGAGAGAGAGAGAGAGAGGCTTTAAAGAAGCTTAAATAAGGAGCCACGCGAGATGAATCCTGCTGAAAGAAACGCTGCCATCAGGATCTGTCCATTGGCATGAGTACACTGACAGCAAAACGATTTTGTTCACCTTTTTTATACAAAACATTTCTCGTCATTTTATGACTGAGAAAAAAATATCTGCAGGAAAAAAAGGATACAAAGAAAAATAGACAAAAATCGCCGTAATTTTCATTCCAACATAAACTCGAAGGCTGCAAGACAGTATCCTACGTTGTCTATCAAGAATCAAGGCTCCCGAGACACGACGTACCTTCTACGTAAATGTGGCAATCTATTAAGCAGTAATTTACTTATCATCAGGCAAATTTAAATTAGAGTTCTCGATTTGATTTATCTGCCATGACGACGTTCATTCTGTTTTTCTTCAGCGTCTCCTAGGCCCACCTACCCACTGCACAATCATCATTTGTGAAAGCCTGATAACTTTAGGTTTCTAAAGCACCACCATATTTTTAGGCCTGTGTGCTAACAGTACTTCGGCCTTACATATCTTGAATGAGTACAAAAGCGAATGAGACTCGATTTAAAATGACTCGAGTTATCATTTCCTCTCTGATGCCAAAGACGAATTTTGTGCTACGTCCCACATACTCATGTGGCGGCGTAGGCTGTGAAATGCACACTTACGCCTATGAGCTTGTCACTGATGTACTGGGGACTAAATAAACAAAACTGACAATTCAAGCGGATTACTTTAAACCATTTGTTATGACGCTCCAGTTCCATAATTGAGAGAGAGAGAGAGAGAGAGAGAGAGAGAGAGAGAGAGAGAGAGAGAGAGAGAGAGAGAGAGAGAGACCATGGGCCAGTCAGTCCTTTGACATCCATAAACAAGACCTGCTTATTGGGCTCGTTCATATAATTTTAATAAATACATCTCCGCTCCCTGTCGTCATTACAAATCTAAATAATGATCGGTAACCATTATTGGTTAACTATCCAGAATGGTCATATTTATGTATTAATTTCAGCACAGCAGGGGTCCATTCTGAGGCCAATCTAAATTGGCGAATGACCCACGTTGCACAGCAGGAGTCATGTGGGTGAACCTAGACCGAGGTGGCTTCCCGAGGAGCACATCGGCCTAGAGATTCTCTCATCTCATCTCGGTCAGGGTCCTGTTTCAAAGGGGGAAAAAGTCCAAAGGCCAAAATGTCAGTCTTGTCTCTCTCGAAATCACTTCTTCCCAAATTGCAATTGATGGACTTCAATATTTGAATGATGATACATAATATTACCTCAGTGAACCTTGAGATGGTCTGTCGTTTCTTGCGATCTGTAATGGCGGGCAGGAAGCAGGACTCTCTCTGGCCGTTCGAAAGACTAACTGGCCCATTGTCTGCACCCGCCCCCCCGCCCCCCCCCCCCTCTCTCTCTCTCTCTCGACTGCTCAGACAAATTGCGAAAAGGCCAACAGTCTTAGTGAGAGGGACTTGAGACCGGCAGGAGCTGAGGAAACTAAATCGACCACCCAGAGTTAGCGTCTAGTCGACGATGACAAGAAGTCCCTGACGGTCAGTGAATGCTTACAGTAGGCCTGGCGACCCACAGTGAGTGGCAGATAACAAGGCGTTGTCTTGGAAAGCATCAACAGCCACAAATGAGTGCTAAGAAACATGCAACAGCCTTTAGAGGTCTGGTGGGAGTGGCAACGGATATGACAATTCGGCTCGAGGAGAGAGAGAGAGTGAGTAGCTACGAATTCACAAACAAACTGAGGGTATATACTGCATAAAGACACAGAAGAAGAAGAAGAAGAAGAAGAAGAAGAAGAAGAAGAAGAAGAAGAAGAAGAAGAAGGCGCGAATCTCTCTGTGCAAACTCCTGGACATAGAGTAAAAACGTTGTGAAATGGATCTCTCACGAGGCCCACAGAATCTGAAAACTTTCAGGAATGGTGCTGAAAGCAAGATGATGCAAGTACGACTGAAAATAGTGTGACTATTGCAGAAACTATGGTTGTATTATACACAGCCTCCATGAGTGAAGAGACCATTGGAATGAATAACATTCGAGGAGTCCAGAAAGTCTCCTCATCAAAGGATATGTGAGCTTCCGGTGACGGAGTGGACATGGCCAAGGGACACACACCCTACACACACAATGCGCATTCTCTAGCAGCTGATTTGATGGAGCTAGCTATTCACACACTGACTCTGAAGAGCCCCAATGCGAGGCTGGGAGGAGGTTTTTTGGTTTAGAGGGGGAGGAGGAGGATAAGGAAGAGGAAGAGGAGGAGGAGGAGGAGGAGGAGGAGGAGGAGGAGGAGGAGAGGAGGAGGAGGAGGAAGAGGAGGATGGGGAGGATAAGGAAGAAGAAAAGGAGGAGGAGGAGGAGGAGGAGGAGGAGGAGGAGGAGGAGGAGGGGGAGGTGGGGGAGGAGGGGAAGGTGGGAGGAGGAAGAGGAGGAGGCGAATCATTAGACTGTCAACGCTGCCAAAGGGAACTTTGGTTCCACATAAAAGAAAATCCTCCAGTGTTTAAAAACCACCTTTCAGAATTTTATATTTGTGTCTAATATTATATGTACAATCACTCAAAAAAGTTTTGCAACATACTTCAAAACTTTTCGGACAACAGCTTATAATAGCGACATCTGGCGCTATTTGGCAACTCGGTTGTAAGCGCGTGAAACAACTGAACACTAGTGGTGGGTCCGAGAAATTACCTGCAGTTTCCCTTAAACAGGGCTTTTTCTGATACTGCTTACTGTTGTCATATTTTACTTAATTAAAGGACGTTACTGTAATACTTCAGAGGTCATCACTGTTATTATGTTTTAATATTTTCATCTCCAACTGCCATCACTATCGTTGTTTTATCTCCTTCATATGTGTGAACTTTGTAGGCATAGGCCTACGACTGTTACAAGTTGAACTATTAGTCTTATTAACATCAACAAATATGACTTTTGTAAAGATTTGCTTCACATTATTATTAATTAAATTTTTGAATAACTAATCCTATGTATATTGTGAACTAGTGAAACTTAATATAAAATATACTGAACTAGACTAACAGATTTCACGTCTGTTTTTGTAATACATAGAATATAATCGCACACACATACATACATACATACATACATACATACATACATACATACATACATATATATATATATATATATATATATATATATATATATATATATATATATATATATATATAAATAATGCCGTTATCATGGGTAATTTCTTATTTCTTTCATTGCTACTTAGGCCTATCATTTTGATGCCTCTTATGAAGTTAATTAAATATATAACGCCTAATTTTGTATTTCTTATTATCTAAGTTTCTAAAGAATTAAAATTAGCTAGAAGTTCAACATTAATTTAGTTAATGCTAAATGCCAGCAGTGATGAAGACTACCATGCTCATCAGTGGAGAATGTCTCCTCCTCATCGCAAAAGATGACTCGTACAGAAATCATCGGCCACTGGATTATATTATAACGCAAACCCTAGCCTCTATTCTTTGTGTTTCGTTGATATGAAGTGTTTCTTGACAGGAGTATGATGAAATAATATCTTGGTCTCATGTAGCCTGTTAAGGATGGTTTGAGCAGCAACTTGAAGGGAGAGCGTAATGTTCTCTCTTTATAGCAACATCGGTAGTCAGGGGGGAGTTAGGCGGAGCTCCTTCAGTGATCATCCGATGATGATACTTAACAGTAGTGCAACAATGAGGTTGTCCTCCGGTTTTTACAATGAATTTATCATGTTTCCTCGTTCTCTCTGTTGTTGTATCCCTCTATACATGGTTGTTTTATTTACGCTAAGCTGCCGAGCAATATCTACGATAGAAACATTAGTCTTATGCAAGCTAATGACTGTGGTCCGGCTTAGTGACGAGACAGTTTAAACTTTTCCTGCCCGAATGTGGAGTCACACGATAACATACGACGTTATGAGATTTTTTTCTTTTTTGTTTTTGACAACGATAATGGTTGAATTCTTTCTTTCTTTATTTATACATAATTTCATTGATGGTTATTCAATATTATTTTATTAGTCAATAAGCTTTTATCTGGATTCGAAATATAGTTTCTTCTTTGACTCTTTTGCCCAATCATCTGAAGTGAAATTTTTCAAAATGTTTCGTCATTTTTCGTAATATGAATTTTTCACTCACCATTCTTTTTTATATTGTTAACCGTGTGATTAATAACCAAAATCGAATAAGAAAATTACATTTCCTTGTAAATATCAAAAGAACAAAT